>JAHPZR010032547.1:0-10000 GCA_019787425.1 Platygyra sinensis | reverse complement strand
TCTGAGCATGAACCCGATATTTTGAGGAACACTGAACTAACTTTTAAAACTAACTATGCAAGAACAGAATTATTTAGGTCGTCTTTTTTTTCATAGAGTTGCTCGTCTTTGGAAAAATTTACCTATATCTATTAGGAAGAGGGAATCACAAATCAATGTTCAAAAAAGACCTAAGACTCTACTGTTTTGCTACTGATAGCAGAGATTTAATGTAATTGTTATTTAATTTCAGTCAGCATTATTTTTGTAACACAAAATATTTTACTATATTCGTTTTATAATACTGCCTGTCATTATGGATATTTTATTAATGTTCTTAGTTAACATATATTGTTTCTGGTGGCCTTTATCACCAGGGAAGTTCATTCCTGTTGCTAGGTCTTCCAGCAGCTATTTATTTATATGTTTGTATGTGCATATGTACTTAAAAGTAAAGTAAATTACAAACCCTTTGTAGCATAACACCTTCATATGCTGAAAGGCTAGAGTCACGTTTCGCGTAATTAAAGTCGGTTGTTATGTAACAGTAGATGACGGCGGTAACTATATCACGTTTCACGAGCTGAACGTTTTCGTAAAGATTAAAAAGATAACAAACGCGCAGTCGGACAGGGGATGGGTGTGAGTAACCATGAGTTTCAAAGCGTGGTACCACATCTGATTGAACTCAGCAGCGACTGCACAGCACATGAGCGAAAACAACATGTCAGTCAAATGTGTAACAAAATGCTTTTTCTGTTGTATTTTTTATACTACCGTTGATAAACTTCTTTGTTTTCCTTCGTGTTCTTCTTGTTATGTTACTGACTGAGCAACTCGTGTGGGTACGCATTTAAATCGTGTTTACATTGCGAGGCTTATCGATATTGCCAGGATATCGGCCTGGGTATGATTTCAGTTTTCGTGCCCTGCGTCATACAGGTCAGATTATATTACAGCTTTCGTATTCCCTGTTGGCCACTGCTTTATCTCAATCCAGACTAAAATAATTTGCGTTGATTTTCCTGGAAGCGAAAAGAAATGGAGGACGGTTGTATAAAGAAGAAGGAGAGGACTAAGATGTACCGCCTGTCTACTTTGGAAGTACTCGTGGTTGTGTTGATGTCTTTAATTGTTCAGTCACACGGTACTACCGATCCTTGCGTAACTCATGGAAATCTAAGTAATCCGTTTCGCAGCACTGGCTATGTGGCAAGGGATAGAGTAGATCCGATGATTTGTGACCAGAGTCTCCAAACTGGCTGGTATCGCTTTGTAAACGAAGTTGGCGGGAAAATGCCTGAGACTAAACCAAACAAGGGTCAGTGTGGAACATATGCGCCGATTTGGTTGAAAACTGCCCACCCTTCAACCGCAGACGGCATCGTCAATAGAACCGCTTGCATCAATTATAACGAGCTAAAAGGTGGATGCCTACCCCTTGGCATTAAAGTGAAAAACTGCAGTGATTCATTTTACGTATATCGTCTTGTGCCAACTCTTGGCTGCCCAATGGCTTATTGTGCAGGTAGGGGACTTTCGATCCATGTTTCAAACTAGACGCATATTTGCGTTCACTCGGGCTTCGACTTGGAGATAAACATTGTTTTTGTTGCACGTCCTTCGGTAAGGCTTTTTTTGTAATTATGGGTTTATCTTGTAACTGTTTTTGTCTCAGTATGCTAGAGATGAAGGGTTATTACTTATGTATGCAGTAAGCGGAAAAAATATTTGTTATGTAGTGTGAAGACGTTTTTCCGGGTTTGGTTGACCGCAAGCAAAATGGGATGGCTATCGGAAGCAAACTTAAGCGCGGGGTGACCGCTTATATAAAAATACCATACTGCGGAAAGGGGGTCTCAGAGTCTACTTGGGAAGTAGTTTCCGGAGTGTTGAGTTACACGCCACATTAAATATTCATTTCGGAACATGTACAAACATCGGGAAAACGAATGAGCTCCACGCTTTCAAAAAGAATTCATATGAACAATATTTGATCAATAGGCGAGGTTAAATTTCGTTTTCCTAACTATATTTTTAGCATTTACATAACCGTACAATATAGATGACATAGGTATACACGAAAGAATACGTGCATAGACAAATTCTCTAACCTTTCTGTTTTGTTCCTTAGACTTTTCAAACTACTTATTGGTATTCTGCTTGATTCACGATCGCGTCTACATACACGATGAGATTTTAGTTTATGCTTCTCTCGATTAACATTAGATAGCTCAGTTGATATAGCATGTTTCTCAATGAACGCAAGGCTCACTCATAAATGTTCGCTCATAAAGAGATCTCTCGTAAGTTTTGCGGACCAACCCGCTCCGAAAGCGCTCCTCATCTTTTAGCGTGGGTTTACAGCGAACGCTGTGTGAATATTTGGTATCCGTTTTGAGCTTATTATACACAGTATTTGTGATGATCTTTCACCGCATAAACCTTTTTCGTCCGCCATTACACCATGCCATGTGCTCATCAGAGTCAAATCGTCGCGCACGCGTATTAATTAAAGAATTGCAAACTGTGGCTGAACGAAAAAAAAAAACGAAGCCGAAATTTCAACTCGGGCGTTTCCTTTGGAAAGCCCGAGTAATTAGTCAGGTTAATCTCAAATGAGATCGATCCAAGCTGACCCAACGTCACTGTCCTTCAAGGCAAGCATGGAGGCACAACAGAGACAACAAATATAAATTTAGGTGTGTGCGGACCCAAAGGCTATGATTTCTTAGAAATTTGGTCAGAAATAGGCTTTCGATTTTGAAAATGGCTACATCTAAAATAGTATAGCTATCTACCTAACTACAACTAGTAGTAATCAAAGATTATGAGAGTGCGTTCGACGCCGTATAAATGTTTATACAGATACCTTAAATGATTTCCCTAGCTGACTCTATCTCAACGTCTGAAACCCAACCTTTTTTCATCAACAACCGGGGGTTTACAGAAAGATATTTCAGTGACAAAGTCCATTCCAGTCCGATTGAAGACTGCGTTGCGTGACGGTACCAGTTTCATGGGACTAAAAAATTTACATCAGCTTTCAAATTTCGTGCTAAATATTGTCACATTGACTTGTAATGTTTAAGCGCAAAAGCTAATTTGTTAAAGTATATTTTTGTCGAACATTATTCTAAGCAGGAAGCTCAAATATAACTGAATAAATATTTGCAATAGCGTGCTCGTTGATCGCGTAAAAAAACTCCGTGCGACTGATTCGAGTATTTCCCCTGACCTGATTAACAAAGTACACAGTATATATTTACATGGATCTTTCCTTCAGAGTACTCTTCCACTGATTCCAAATAATATTCGACCGGATACTACTGACCTTTTCTGTCGCAATTGGAAATCCACAAATGCAATCAAAAAAAAGCCCGGGGATTTAATACAGCTGTTTCCAGTGAACATCCCAAAGCCTAAGCGATCGTGTTCGTAAACATATAAAATAAACAAGCTCATCGAGAGCTCGAACGAACGTTTAAATAACATCATACTGGAAAGGACTATTGAATATAATACTACTCAGCCTCAAAATTCCACGGCGAAAGAATGAGATCGAGAGCACATTGAAAGAAGGACCAAAGTCTATATTCCCTGCTCACGTGCTCACGTGCTCACGTGCTCACGTGCTCACGTGCTCACGTGCTCACATGTTCGTCACATCAGTGTCTCACTTAGACCCTACGGTACCAGTTTACTGGCCGTGACATAGTTAATAACTATGCCGTGACATGCCCCTGCAAAAATTAAGCGGGGTGGCCATTTTTGTGCCCTTACAGGAATGTGGATTTTCTAGCCTATAACCTTACACAGGGCAACTAACTCTCCATAGTCACGCAACAAAATTAGGCTTGCGTTCTACTTCGTCGAACGCAATAAAAATTTAATAATAACAAATTCAAATAAAACAACAAATAAATAAACATCTCGCTTTCAATGGAGGCCGGGTCTAAAATGTACTTTAAGTCAGGTGTCATACCATGTAATGTTTTAGGTGATAGGACTTATGTTGCCAATCTTTTGATAGTATGAGTGCCTTTTCGCCACCCTAGTGCTCCCCCGGAGCAAATCATCCACAAATTACTATTAAATGCTCGCAGGACAATAGGATGCGAGCTGCCCGATTTTGAAGCTCTTTGCAGTTTTTCAGGAAAGACCCTATGTTACAGTTTTTTCAACACTGGCATTCCAATAATGAAAAATGTGGTTGAATAAGGCCATTACAAACTTTAATTAGGAGCAGTAAATGGAGGTAAGATGGCCGGAATTCGTTTAATTCGTACACTTTTGTATGGGCTATAGTTAAAGGTTTGTGCCCCAGGCCCCAAAGGGGCAAAGGTTTTGTAAAAGGGCATGTGGTGAGAAAAGGTGGTTATTCGATTTCGGACCAGTTTGTTCTCTAAGTGGGGCACCGTTTTTGCAGTTGAGTCTTGAAATTGAGTTTTGTTTTCAGAGGGAAGATACTTTGTCCATCATTACTGACATTGCATACTGGTCTAGACGAGGGAACAAATTATAGGGTCAGGTCTCAAGTAAAGCATCTAATTTTTGGTCAGGTGTTAAATAGAGCGTCTTATTTTTGGTCAGATCGTAAATAGAGCTAGAAAAGTCGCAGATCACTGTCTTGGTAAGAGGCCGCACGCCACCGCTTTTGTTAAAGGAGTAACCCCCCCCCCCCCACCTCCCCCGTCCCCTCCCCGGGCTAAGATACAATCCGTATTTAAAGCTATTGTCGAGCTCTTGGTTGGTGGCTGACCTTTCAAATTTGGCATATGACGCAACCGTTAGCTGTTAGCATTTAGAAATCGCATATGAGTCCATGTAACAGCCTGGCAACACACAAATTCACATCGCTAAAATAACTGAATAGCGCTGTCGTGGTGACAGCATGTATGTCTTGGCGATATAGCCACAGTCAGGGCAGCCGGCCCTCTTAGAGCTGGTCACGCAATCTTTCCTCCAAGCAAGTTCGACAGGCACAAGCGAGACGTATTTTTGTGGTTACCTGCCTCGAAGAGGCCTAGCTACTAATGTTATTATCTGTGTGAGTAATTCCGTACATAAACCTTTTCGATTCCCGTTCGTGTAGACCTAGTCTTCTGATAGTTTTCGTACTCAATCAAAGTGCGTTGTGATAGTTTTCGTAGCCAATCAGAGTGCGTCCGTAAGCGCCTAATCGTCGGATAGTGTTCGTTGCCAATCAGAGCATCGACGGTCCCTTGCCGGCCTCTTACTGATCCAAGTTTCTTTTCCCTGTGCGTCTGCCTCAACGCGGACTCCGAGACATCGAGATTTTGTAGTATTCCCAAGCTCGAAAATTTCCTCAACCACGAAGCAAAAATTTTAATTGAAATCGCTTGACATTTCTAAAAGACGTACTGCTTTTAGAAGGACTGGAGCACTTTTTCCTCGGAAATTGTAGAATAACTTCAGACTGCCGCGTATGTAGTATTTCGGCTGCCTCTATTATGCCAGCAAAACTTGGTCGGAGTTAGTTTACTGGCCGGTCGTGGCGATTCGAATAATTGTGCAGCCATATTTGTCGTGTTGCGATCTTTAAATTTTCTCAAGAGCTATAACTCCTCTGAAGAGCGAATAATCTCTTTCCAGATAACCAAGACGAATCGAAAACAATAGACTTTCTGAAAAGTCCTTCGTCTTGTTTATTCAGTACCCGCCACTTCTCGCGACTTCGTCGCTCGCTCGGCGCTTCGCGGCCTAACATATTCTACCCTGAAATTCATGAGGTCGACTTATGGCAAGTCTACGAAAACAACAGTCTAATAACAAGGCGTCAAATTGCAATTTGCATAAACTTTAAAGTTGTGTTTTTGAAAATAACTCCTAGCCTGCAGAACAGGCGTAATTTTTTTTGCGTTTTTAAGGGGAACAGAGGCGAAAGCGCGAAAGCGCTCCACCCCTCGCACGCAACTCGCGCTTCGCGCTCGCTTCGCTTTCGCCTCTTTTGGCCAGAAGTACGCAAAAATTACGCCTGTTCTGCAGGCTAATAACTTTCGAGAATTTTCGATCCTTAACGCAGCTTGTGAAGAAATGATCAAGCTACATTTTTTTTTCTTTAATTGAATCAAGGCAGGAGAATTTTTAAAAAGGAGCTCTTTTATAAGCGAAGACGCGGCAGTCTGTTTTGCTATTTATTTTGACGTCACCCATGTCACGCAACAGGATTTTCTTTAGCAGTTAAACGCATTTTTTTTTTCAAAAGAATTGGCAATTGCTGAGCCTGCTAAGTATTTGCACTACTAGTGAAATAAATTAGGCTGTACTATTGCCAATGTAGATTTTCGTTAGGACTTGGCAAGAACATTGGCTCGTAAATTTTCCCGTACGATTTTACTCCAAAATCACACTGTTCTTTTTTCTGCACCTTTGGAGATAAGATATTTAATTCAAGTTAATTCAAGTCTCATCTTTACCAATTTGGAGATCGGCATATTTTGCGCGGTGCAAGAAACAGGTCGGCATGTTTTTTTAAGAAACTATAAGTCCAGACACGTTTTGGTAGCTTGTTTTTATGACCCCTTTTATAGCAATATGATTTGTTTCACTGCAGTGTCCTTAAATAATAACAGCAGTAGCCATATGCAATCATCGACTGCCTATTTGTTACCCCAGTTAAGAAAACGAATACGTCACGTTTTCGAAGAGCCCTCTCTCTATTTGAATTTCTTTTAAAAACATAGCGCTGTAACTAAAAACAAAGGGTTAAAATTTATTTTAATTAAGAGAAAGTTTCTGTACGAGACGATAAGCTCTTATCTCTGCCTCACGGCTCTGGTTTATCCAAAAATAATAAAAAAATGATGGAACTATGGAAAACAGCAAAATACCAGAGAAATCGATGATCACTAAAAACCTTTATTTTTCTTTTTTTTTTTTTACTTACCGAAGAATAACACTGAGTGAAAATAACATATTGCAGTTGTTAGACGCACACTTCGTGTACGTAAGTACGTACTTAGAAGGTTGCAGTTAGTATACAGTTGGTTGCCACACCGGCGAAATTGAATTTCTTTATTTGAACAAAACTGTACACGATAGAAATTCGCGTATTCAAAATCGAATTAGATTTTCTACTTTTTGTTTTGCTTTAGACTGTGTAGAATACAAATGTCATGTTGGCTAAAAACATCCAAGCAAACTGAGCAACCTTTTCAGACTATACTTTTTGTTAACATGAAGGTAAAATATATACTTAGAAAACAGCCCAAAGAAAATAAGCGCGCTGATTGGTTAAAAATCTTGTTTTTATTAAACAATGAAATTATGAGCTCAAGATTTCTATCACGTGATAGTTGACGAAGGCGCAGCCCGAGTCAACTTTCACGCATAGTATATACTACTAGTCGCTCAAAACTTTATCTAAATCCTCTTAACAGGCACCTCGAAAACGCCAAGAAGCGGCTACGCCACTCACTATCTAAAGTTTTCACTGGGGTTGGAGATTATTGTATCACAAGACAAAAATGTACAAATTTATTCAATACTCCAAGATCGCATAGGTGATCCTCCAATTCAAGACCCAGAAGAGCATTGTTTGAGGGACCTCTCACAAGTATACTAAAACTATCACAAAATAGATAGTGAGTAACGTAGCCAATCAGAGAACCGCATTCGTGATAGAGCGCTAGTAGATTTGTACTAAAACTCGACATAGCCAGAAATTCCGAGCCGTAACCCCCCGCAAAGCGTGACGAAACACTGCCCTTATTTATAGGAAAATGTATGGAAATGATCGTTCAATTGATCCTAAAGAAATTAAGGTGGTTGAATTTCTTAGCTCGCATCCAAAGTTCTTTCGTTGTGGTAATACCTTTAATTTGGAAGTGGTTTCGTTGCTGGAAGTACTACCGGTAATTCTTGCGGTTTTTCCTTTTGAACAATCGCACAGTAACTACGAGGATCCGCCATACTAACCTTTTAATTTCATGCAAACCATTGACTCTTCATCTTGCTAATGAATGGAATCATGCACTCGAATGTGGAACTTCAAGAACACATGCAGTGCTTTCAATGTCCATAACATTGGCTCTCTTCGAGCTGGATCTCTTGCGGTTTTTTCAATTAAAGACGCTTGAATTTCCCGAAAAATTTCTCCGCTTTGTCTGCACGGTTTACATAATTGCTCGCACCAAACAGTCGATGTACGTGAGATGTTTTCTCCGCTTCAAGTGTACTTTTCATAACTAAATTTCACCGCCATTTTGAATATGCTTGAAGCTATCATCCAGGCTTCTTTTAGCAAGTTTTTGAACGAGATAGAGCCTGGGACTTGGATTCCCTTAGGGGTCTTCGTCATGCGTGGCATAACAGTCACCGATCGAAAATGATTCTCGATCTGATTCACGGCTACTTAAAAAACCGCTTGAAAAGCCTTCTTATCCATACAAAATCAAAAGGGAGAAAAGAGGAGACTATCGGTAGAGTTTTTAAAAAGCTTATTTTGGTGAAATTATTCTTGACCTGCAATAATAAATCTTTATGTTCTGCGACTCAAAGTTTGCTCGCCGGCAACGGCGCTGGCGTGACTTGTTTACGAGAAAGCCGTGAGCCAATCACAACACTGAATGTAGCGACCTATGTAACGCCTCTCATGGTTTGGAATTTCTGGCTATGATAGACACACGGAGAGTGTGTTTTAATTTTTTTAGAAAACACCGTGACGAAAAAAGGGAAACAACAAAATGTAAATTCTCTTTTCGCGGGCCATTATTGCGTCAACAGCTCGTGCTAGTTCTGTGTTTCTATCGAGTTTTAGTATAAATCTACTAGCGTTCCATCAGGAATGTCGTTCTCTGATTGGCTACGCTACTCACTTTCTATTCTGCGATAGATAGTGAGTAGCGTAGCAGAGTGCCCTTGTTAACAAAATGGCGGCCGTTTCTTGGCGTTTTTCAAGTGTTGATCTGTGAAGATGATTTACATAAAGTTTTGAACGACTAGTAGATTTATACTAAAACAATTAGATTATTCGCTCTCGAATTGCTTAATAGAAAAACCCGTGAAAGTTTTCACTGTGAAAATATCACGTTGCTATGGTTCCAGGTTCCATAATAACTCACGCCTTTCGCAGCAAAAGCGAAACGGTTTGGTATTTCATTGTGTTTATATTATAAATAAAACGTTACATAATCGCTTGAAGATACGCTCAAACAGACTAGTATTGGCGAACGTAGCATGTTACTCACTGATTAGGGTAACTATGGAAACAGCTTCTCACCAAAAACGTTTTGTATTTTTTGACTCGGTGAAATATCCATGTTGCATTGTCAATAAAAAGCTGCCAGCTTTTTGTTTTCTCGTTATAATTCAATTCTTCTCCTTTTGTTTGCAAACAGGAACGAAGCAACCTTGCCCCAGAGGTCAGTCCGGCCTATACCCAAACTGCACAGGTAAATATTAATAACAATACGTGGTGCAAACTAAAAGGCAGATACTCGGCAAATATCAGAAGCGTTAATTGAAATTAGCCTTAATTGCAGGTCGTTTCTCTTGTACACATCTGCTACTGCTTCGGCTGCTTACTATTTCCTGCTTTCTTAAAGAGCGAATAGTCTGCGACGCGATTCCGCGTACATAATCACCAGACGAAATTTAGAGAACCATTTCAATTCGCAAATTTTAGGACAGGATGGGTGTCTGCTGTGGTAAATCGTTAAAAAAACTGGAATAAGTTGATCAATATTGTAAGTATCGAGAGAAGTAGTACCCCCGTTAAGCTGGATCAACAACTACCATGTTGATTCGGGCAAAATTATATGAGAATTGAAGTCCAGGGATAATTAGGGATGAAAAATTTTCTAGACCGAAAATTCCTCGTTACTAATAGAGAAACATTCGCTCTGAAATCGCCACTTTAAGGCTTTTCAAATAGTTTCAAACTTATGTTACAGGAGGTCAGTTACTTACTTCAACTGCAAGATGATAATGTATAGCTATTATGCATGTTTCTGTGGAGGAAATTCTCCTTCGGGATAGAGGGTCCATAGGTTAATAC
>JAHPZR010032545.1:0-11074 GCA_019787425.1 Platygyra sinensis | reverse complement strand
AAGATGGGTACTTGTGAAACTTAATATACATGAAATTTAGTTTCACCATAGCATGGAAATTTACTGTAAAATATATTACATATATTTACAGTATCTTCTTTGTAAAGAACCTGTAAATATTGCTTTCAAGATTGTGTAAATAACATGTAAAAAAGCGTTTACAATCGCTGAAAAGCAGTACTCGCTTCACGCTGTAAAAACCCTGTAAATCGAAAAAGGGGGCCTGGGTTGGCACTGTAAAAACCCTGTAAATCGAAAAAGGGGGCCTGGCTTGACAGTGTAAAAACCCTGTAAATCGAGAAAGGGGGTCTGGCTTGATTCTGTAAAAACCCTGTAAATCGAAAAAGGGGGGCCCGCCTCGTCGCTGTAAACGTCCTGTAAATCGTTTGACTTTTGAAAAACCCTGTTAATCGAATATCGGTGCCCGGCTTGTCGCTGTTAAAACCCTCAGTGCTTACCATTTGAATGGTAATTGACAAATGGTCCTGCACTAATTTGGCACCAAGGAAACGGAATGGATTGAACCGCATGAGCGCTTACCATTTGTATCGTAAACCAGGGGATAATTGGAAGAAAAAGGTGGAAAGCGCAAAAGGGGGACTGGTTCAAAGTCATCCCCAGGTTCTCTCTCATTTCAATGCCCTGAAGCTCGGTCAAAAATGGCTTTCTTCAAAGACTTCCTTTGAACTATGACTTCAGGCTGCAAGGACGAGCAAAATTAACAGAAAGGTAAGCTAAATTAAATTTTACCGCTATAGGTTAACAAGAAGGATTTACGTGTCCCCGCTGTTAAGCATTATGTATCGCTGTCAGGATGCGAGATGCTTTGAAGTTTGTTTGTTATCGTTTTGATTAATATAAGCTTAACTCTACCTTGTCCTTGAACTCCCTGAATAACAGAACCAAAATTAATTTTACTTCGCTTCGCTCTTTCCTTCATGTGAGGACTTCACGTAGTAAATTGGAAGATAAGCCGCTGTCCTCAACAATGCGGTCGCTCAAAGCTTGGTAACCTTTCCAACAGTTGGCGGGATTTTGTACGTTGCATGTAGTTCGTTGGGTTTGATCACGTCTCACAAAACAATGGGTTCTTCGACAAATTCAAAGTCCTTAGAAGTTAACAAGGTAAAATTATCTTCTTATACTGGTGTTAAGTCGTTTTCCGTGGTTACTGCAGGCATAAAGATCCATTTCTAGTCCAGAAACCATAAGCACGGCGTCTTTGTTATGTTCCTTATTTTAAATATTTATTACTCTATTGGGCAGGCTGAATGAAATTTATTTTGTACATTTTGAACATTTCTCAGCCCGAGGTAGGTTCAGCTAAGGAGTTCTTGACGGAGAACGGTTTTTGGGAACTCATCCCAGTCTTGGTGGACAAGCACAAGGTATACACATGTAAGCTTTTAGTGAAGATATTTGTTTACAAATATTGGCTTTGTTATAAATGTTCAAAACGTTAAACAAAAGAATTCTTTGTTTCACCAACCAATAGTTCTCTGCTTGGCATATTAATATCAATTGATGACGTCACTGATATCTTTGCTATACCAAATATCAGTAAAGGATTTTAGTTTGTTCGTTTTCATGATCACTGGTACAAGTAGAGTGCGACAAAGCATGTATCAAATTTTCCTTTCAAAGGTTTCGATTTTATTTTCACCATAACCCGCATGAAACTAGCATTAGAATGTCTCAATTAAATGTATTACCATTTGGGGAAGAGGCATGGTACGAAACTGATCTACCACATTATTTGTAATTTTTCAGAAGAGGACAATTACACACGCGTGGATGAAGCGCTGTGGTTTTACCGCGATATGGGGAGACCTTTTCACCATCATCACGAATTGGCTTATTCATGGAGATATGCACCGTTTCCGATTAATCCAGTGACCTGGTTTACTTATTATATTATGTTGCGAGATTTGATTATGTTTTTACGACAAGAGGTTTTTTCAGAAAGACCGACTTTGTATATTCATGCGAGTGTAATATGTCCTTTTTCCGTTGTCCATCATGCCATGTTTAGGTACCAGATATATGATTTCTTTCACTTTAACACGCCGTCCGAGTTGTATGCTTGTATTCGTTGTATTAAGTTTAGACTATTGTATTAAGATTTGAGACAAATTATACTAATCCCATGGATTTTGATTTAGCGATGGAACAATAAGACACAATTGTATTTTTAACTTTTTTATTGATATCATTTTCAACGTTTCTCTTATTGATGTAAATTTTAAACTTATTGATGTAAATAAAACACTTGCAAGTTATTTGTCTTGTTATAAGTAATCTTGTGCCATTAGTAATTTAAAGGCGAGTCCTGTGGGGAGTTCATTGATCCACTGAAAAAGTTTACAACTGCGTTTGAGACACTTTAAATACAACCGACCGGGATTTTTCTCTGCCTTTGACATAATTACAATCATTGGCAAATCGTATTAACACTTGAATTTTTCCGGGGAAATTTTAGCATAGCAGGGGTGGGTCTGTTCCTCCAGGGCTTTTAGATAGGCTGCAAATTCTCCTTACTACTGGTGACGTAACATTTTGTGTTGAAACGTTTTAGGGCAGCGGTAATAGTCAAACACAATTCCATCTTCATGTTGGATAGAACCAAAAGCATGTCCACCAAACAGCGAGGGCACTGGGGTTCTTGCTTGGTCGGGGATCTGGGTATAGAATCCAGAAAGGCGTTGACATCAAATTCAATTTGCTCTGATATTTCCACAGGCTCCACTTTAATGTCTATAAAACAAAAACAGAGTTCACTTTGATTAATGTGTCACGCACATGTTGCTGTATTTTAAGTCGACGAGGCGTTAAGTTTGTAAATGTCTCTGATGCATCGCTTGTTTCTGTTGTTGTCGTTTTTGATGAAACTCGTTGCTTGGATACCCTTTGAGCAAAAGTATTTTTTGCTTTTTTCCCAGTTTCATTAAAACAATATTGTCAAAGCGGACGGTACCTTTGGGTAATTCCAATGTTAAGTTCTTTCTTGCTTTCTTCTTGCAGCTGCTTCTGGCACTTTTTTTGGCGCCTTACGTTTCCTTTTCTTGTCCTGTTTCAATTCTGCATTTGTCTCTGGAAGAGGTGTAGTTTGTTCTTCTTCTGCATTTGCCACTGGGAGAGAGGTAGTTTGTTCTTCTGCCATTCTTTGAAAAATTCTGAGACGAACTGAGACTAGACTGAACTGATAAACTTTGCAAAGAACCAACCTTTAAGTAGCTCTTATCCCACGCTCAAACTGAACACTGATTAGCTTCATACAAATAGACAATGATATCATAAGACCCTTACACTTAACGCTGATTGGGTTTCTGAAAAGGTTAACGCTCAAATTGAACACTGATTGGTTTATAAAACAAGGCAAGTTTAGACAAGATCGCTCAAAGTTGTTGCATGGTTTATACAAATAAACAATGATGTCATAAGACGCTTACACTTAACGCTGATTGGTTTTCTGAAAAGGTAACGCTCAAATTGAACACTGATTGGTTTATAAAACAAGGCAAGTTTAGACAAGATCGCTCAAAGTTGTTGCATGGTTTATACAAATAAACAATGATGTCACAAGACGCTTACACTGAACTTTGATTGGTTCATAAGCTTGGCATGTTTAGACAAGGTTGCTTACACTGATCACTGATTGGCTGTTTAAGAGTATATTACAAACGCCATCCGGCTAAAACTTTAGTTGAACCATGAAAGCTTGGCAGTTAACAAGACATGCTGTACCCTACTTGAGAAAAGTCTTAGATGCTGTGAGTAGAACGCAACTCGACAGTTACGGGATTGAACGTAATCAAGAAATCGAAGAAGCTCTGACGTCATTCTTGCTCTATATTCGACTAGCCAAACAGCAATATGAATGTTTACACAAACAGCAATCAGGTGAGGGAGTTGATTGCCAGCCAGACCAATATTGACGTAAAACCGTTTGACAATCACGTGCCTGAAGATAAGCATGTCGACGTATTTCTGTTGGATGACCACCTCCTCCAACTACAGCAACTCGTGAGCAGTTACAGGGACATGGGAAGGGCTCCTAAGCACCTGTAAACATATTCATCAAACCTATGGACCCGATGTTTAAATTCCTTTTTTATATGACCCTGACGTCTTACAAGTGTTTGACGATACAAAGGTGCACGAAAACGTGTTACGGTTTATGGTGTATATATTATGGCTAGAACAACAACCCAACGCATATGAACAGTATTTACACGTCAAACTCAATTGTTTAACCTGTGGGATAAGTGCGTTAACAAATTATATCTACCGTAGGCCACATTATATTCACTGTTCATGCAACCATCGATTGCAACTCAATGTTAGGGAACCATAAGGCATGAATAAATTGAAATAAAATCTAGAATATACATAGTTACACAGAAAACACTGTGATCCTGCCAACAAAGCATAAGATTTCTTCGTGCCAGCAGTTTGTAGAATTTCATTTATAATATGCAGAGTCGATACACAAAAGGGATTGTTTTTAATACGAACCCGAGCACCATTGGAAAATCCAATTTAACTTCATACATTCCCTTGACACCCTCCCCCCAGGAATTTCCAAACTTTCTGTTGGGGAATATGGATATTTATTGTATCTGTTATTGAGCAGTAAAGCAAAATTGTGCTGCTTTTGTCAGATTTTGTGTCGGATAAGGAGGTATGGATATTCCATGCATCTGCACAGTTTTGACAACTTCATAATATACAACATTGACATTTTAAGTCAACCTCTCCATCTTCACCATCTTTCTCTTTGTCCGTTGAACTGTTGTTTAGCAAACAGGGCAAACACGACTCCCTTCATTGGCTTTTATGTCATCTACATGCAGGCCGGTGTCATCTCTCCATTTGCCATTGACTTTGGTTTGCTCCTTTTGTAAATCATGAAGAAGTTCATGGATCATCTTTTTTTCTGAAGTCACAAGGAAATAGAAGCATCTTATCAATATTTAACTAATTTCCAAAATTATTACAATGTGTTACAGTTGGTTGAGATACTAAGTGGCATGAGCAAGATATTTACACTAAACACCAAGCACATTAAATAAATGCAAAAGCAAAGTAATTTAAATTACTTTTAATTAGTAAAGTTAAATCCAGCACCAACAGATGGCTTAGAAATAAGTTCCTTCAAATCAGTACATGTTAGAAAACCAGTCATACTTCTCAAGAAAAACAAAATCTGTGTTTCAGTAAAATGGCTACATGCTCTACAGATAGCTAAATCAAAAACTCATTCTTGTTCGAGGTACATGTAGCTTGCTAGCCAATTGACTGAGTGTCTCTAAGGTAGAAATGAACAGTATCTTACAAATGTTTGCTCATCTGACAGCCCTTACCTCATGGCGAATCAATTTCTTATTGGCCTCTGCAGCTGAGCACATGTCCAAAAGCTTTACCTTATCCTCTTCACTTTTCTTCCCAAGTTTGCTTCTTTTAGACCATGAAATGAAACAAATATAAATATCATTGTCTTCTTTGAACAATTTGCTGTGAAGAAGTATTAGTTGCTACATGTAACCTTTCAAGAGATTTCCTGGTATGAAAATATGATTTGAGCTTATAGCCTTTCTGCAACAGAGTACTAAAGCAGTTACGTCACGCTTCCATGGCAACCAAATTATCTGTTCTAAACAAACGCGCGTGAAACAAGATGGCGGTGCTGACAATTTCGTCTCTGCTTTCTTTCTTCGAAAATGAGAATAAATCCGTTTCACGAGGTGAAAATCACTTCAAATCTAACCATGTGGAAAGCTTCAGTACAAGTCAAGGTGTTTTGAAGGGACAGGTTCACGCTAGTATGAAAAAAAAGTGTATAATGTGACGGTAAGTGAAATGCGGTAAATGACCAACATTGAAATGAAAGCTTATAGAAAAGTTCTGATAAACTTTGTTTATTATAATTTTCTTTTTAGATATACCTTGACCAAAACAATGCGATTAAATCGAGCGAGTGCGAGTGTCCACGGGGAGCTTACAAATGTAGCCATGCTGCGGCACTGTTCATCTATAGAATTTATAACTTGAGTCGGACTGATGTTGAGTGTTCATGGAAAAAACGGAATGCACCTGATATTTCTCGGAAATCTATTGCTGAAATGTTTCCTCCAACAAAGCCAGGATATACAGCCTTACTCAGACAACCAAATCGAGGAGATTGGGAAGCGCTGTATTCAGAATTGCGAGCGTATGGAAAGTTCACTGGCCTATGCTGGCTGTTAAGCCCAGAGCCAAAACCACAGGGGGATCTACCGGGCTTAACAGTGGAAGAGCTAATTTTTTCCGAGGAATTTCTCACTCTATCTACTGCTGCTGAACAACTAGAGTTTATGAGACGAAAATTAAAGGTAGAGAGAGAAATTGTAAATCAAATCAGTTCTTTAACTGTCGGTCAGAGAAACAATCCCTCCTGGCATTTAGTGAGAAAGGGGCGCTTGACTGCAAGCAATTTTGTCTCCGTCGTCATCAATGCTAAGAGGGTTACCCCATCCCTTATTAAGCGTCTCTTGGGGGAATATGACATTCCACGTGTCAAAGCTGTGGCATGGGGAGTCACAAATGAGGCTGAAGCCATCAAAACATTTACTGCTAAAACTCATCTTGAAGTTGTTGAGACGGGGGTGTGGCTTGACGAGTCAGGCGTTCTTGGAGCTTCCCCTGATGGATTAGTGGGTGAAGACCATGTCCTAGAGGCAAAGTGTTCCTATACATTCAGAGATGCAAGTATTGAGGAAGCTTTGAAAAGTGAGACATTTTGTCTGGAGAAAAACGAGGATGGATCATACTCACTAAAGAGGAATCATGTCTACTGGCACCAAGTGCAAGGGCAAATGTACTTAGCCAAGCGAAATTATTGTTATTTTGTTGTTTGGACAGATCCCTGGTGTGCTATTATTGAAATCAAGAAGGATCCATCCTGGGAAGAAAACCTTACCATGCTCAGTGAATTTTACTTTAAACACCTCTTCCCAAAAATTGTTGAGGGAGAACTATAGTTTGTAGAATTATTGCCAGGTTTAAAACCAGCAGGAAGTTTGTACCATGTTCCCATTAGACAATTTTAATACTGGAACAATAACAAGAACAGCACCCTTCCATGTTCAGTAATGAAGACAAAACCATTTTTATTGAGAGTTATCAAATGTTGTGTTTCCTTTAACATTTAAGATTAGAGTTGCATTTGTTTACATCTGAAAATGCTGGCTTTACTGCATAATAAGTGACTTAAGACAAATGCTCTACTATTTTGTTAATATACTATACATTATGAAAATAGAAAATGCCCCTTATTTTCTAAACATAAAGGTCAAATAGATGGGCTAACTCTGACATGTTGGAATTAAAAGGTGATTCTCAAGCTTAAAGAAAACAGCAAAAGCAATACATCAAGATTAATTGATTTTCTTATTCCCCTAAGCATCAAAGCTTATACATAAATAAATTTAATAATACTCTCTCAATTTCTCTATTACATGCACATCCTTACTCAAATTCTACACTTTCACATCCTTCCTTTATCAGTGGAAACTGAAGATTAACAAGGGCAGCACAGACTTGAAATACTTTGTCAGCATAACATCTTAAGTAGGGGGATACAAAGTTTAGTATCTTAAAATCCTTCAGCCGTGCATTAGCCCTTTCGACGTGAATTCTGCATCTTGCAATGTTTTTAGTAGCCCTGATCTCACTGGCAGTGAATTTTCCATTCTGTAAGAAGGGAGGAATGTTCACAGAAACACCCTTTGGGACAATGTCCTGAATTAAGAACCCCTTGTCCGCAAGGATCAGGTCACCACTTGCCATATGGTTCATTAGGCCAGACTGTTTGACAATTTCCTTATCTGAAATTGATCCTGGATACAGTTTGCTCAATTCTCCCCAATTAGTACAGCACTCGTGCTCGGCTAGAATGATTTGAGACTCAAATAAAGTTATTATTATTATTATTATATTATATTGCTTACATACGTTATAACTGCATTGGGTGCCACTCCGACTATAACTTTAAAAGAATTCATGCTTCGGTAGTTTGAATATGTTGCATTCTGTTGACTCATAAGACTGGGTGCTGCAATTTCAATGTCTGTACAGTCAATAACTATTCTACAGCTAGTAAACATTGAAAAGGATGAAGGAGAGCATAATTTGTTTTTGTCCCTAGAAGGGATAGTGGTCATCAAATCATCAAATAAGATATTGTGCAAAACATGAATAAATGTTGTAACTACATTTGAAATGGTAGCAACACTACAAGAGAAGAACTGAGCTATGCGGAGATTAGTATAGTTTTGTCTCAGTTTCATGAGGGTGATTAAAATTTGATCCTCAAAAATTATTGACTCCACCCTCCAACCTGCGTAGTATGACAAAGAATCTTTAAATCTAGAGGCATAATTTACCACAATCTGGAAAACCTCTTTTGTTGGTAGTCCAGTTTCCATACGAAGAACATCTGTGGTAAGAGTTGATGCAGAGTAATGTTTTCTCTGGTACTGTGCAGCCTCTCTCTGCTGCTCAAGTTCCCTCTTTGCAAGATCAAGTTCGGCTTCAAGAATAATCTGGCTTGTTGAAGGTTTTTCTTGCAAGGGAAGTGCCTCCTCTGGCTCCCCTTCTTTGGCCAGAATGGCCTGCACCATGTCATGCACACTAGTGCTCTGTGTAGTGCTCTGTTTAGTGCTCTGTTTTTTCCTTTTTCGTGGTAATCCTTCTGATGGAAACAACTTGTCAGCATTACGTGTGTAAATTTCTGGGCCAGCACACTTTTTTCCATCTCTGAAGTGACAACTGCACATTCTGGAGTGATTCCCTGGTTCCCTGTCTTTTCTTCTGTAAGTTTATATAAACAAAATAAGCTTACTAAGTAGTACTAGTTCAGTAGTCATTTTAATAGCACTGTGCGACATCTAAAGCTATTACAAACGAGTGCTTAAATATGTTTTATTCTAAATCAGCAACAATGTCGCCCACAAAATGAACTAGAACAAAATAAAATTCCTCCTCGTCAAACTGCCAAGGGAAATAGTATTTTTCTCTTTTGAGAAAGCAGTCGTTCGTCATGATCTGTAAACAGTTTCCAACTTAAAGCATGAATGAATGAATCTATGGTCATGTATTTATTTATAGTCTACTGAATTTTTCAAGTATATCATGCGAGTCGACAACTGATCAAAGCTGTTTTCCTTTTCACCAGAACTAATGTAAGGATATTATTTAAGATACTATCGCAAAGACTTTGTGAGATACTAGTCCTTGAAAGAAATCACAGCTCAAAACACAAGCCAAACACCAAAACGCCGCGAAAGCGCAACGCAACTGATAACACAAGATCTACGACAGACTATAAATTAACCTTACCTTATTAATCGAATCCAGCGTTGGTACTCCTCCTTTTTCTTAATTTTATGTGGAAACCCATAGAATTTACAAGTATGTGATTCGGAATGATGATCACAGCCCGGAGCAAAGCAGTGAACCATCACGATCTTTCACCTCAACACCTCGGCCCTTTGTCTGCTCAGTTGACGATTAAGATCTTCTTCCAAACGGATAAATTTTCTTGTACGTCATCAAAAGTTAAACAAAACACTTACAGTCCACTCAATAAAGGAAGCTATGTAAATAAAGGCCGAAAAACTGGAAAGGAGTCGAAAGCCACGCTTGAAATGCTATGCTTGGTACACTTTGTTTAGAACAGAAAATGTGGTAGTCATGGAAGCGTGACGTCACACTTTAGTACTCTACTGCTAAGTAATTTAGGTACTTGGACATACAGAACAGATACCAATGGGATGAATTTGTTCCAAGCCTCCCTGTCTATTTCAAAATGACTCAATAACTCATTCTTAAATAAACTTTTGTCAGTAAATCAGACTTTCTTGAAAGGACTTTTCCACAGAATCAACAAGCTGTCCTTAAAAATGATAAATAACTATCCATGAGCTGCAAGGGAGACCAAAATAGGAGCTTTAGAATTGAAAGTCAATAGATATGCAGCAGAAAACACTTAGAGACAATGTTGCCAACAAATTATCTGAATGTCACACTTAAACAAAACAACAAGGTGCACTTAAGAGCGTGTCCGTGTAAGAACCGACCACTCAAATTTTCGTGGAAAATAGATCGCCTCCATTTTTTCTACACAAGTCAAACAACATATGCAATGAACGAAAATGTCCTTTATTTCGGTAGATTCGCTTTTTTAATTTTTTGAGGACTTTTTTTTGTAGGCACCCCGAAAACCACAAAAACCGGAAATTGAAACCCCAAAAACTGGGGGTTACGCTATGCTTGCTCAAACTTCGCACATTCAATGAAACAACCTAATTCTTTCAGAATTACTGCATAATTCTTTCTTCTTTCCACACAACTAAAAACTATCTGCTTATCTTAAACGCAAGCAAAGTTATGACGTCTTAACGTGATCCGCTTGAAGATATCGTTGCAATCTTTGCTGACATAGCCCCCAAACAAACAGATTTTTTTCAAAAGTGGGACCTCTTTATGAATGATGACTGTTATCAGCGTAATGCACTAAGCCTAAGCTACAATTATCTGTATTAAAAGTTGTGGGCACTCATAATTTTGATACGCAAAATATTCGACAAAGTAGCGGAAATTTCAACAATTTGTGTGGAAATGACGAATCTCATCCGTTGACTAAAATGCAGTTTTGAGTTTCTCAGCGAACTTTTTGACATCTCCTGATTAGATTTATTGAGTTTTAACGCTTGGAAAACTACATGAGACTTGCTTTACGGGAAATCTCTCAAGCCTTGCTTTGAATTCTACTGCGGTACTGACCACTACTGATCCGGCGTCACCGGCCGTTCCGTCACGCATCACGCATTCTTAGTTGAAGCAGGGGTTGATTTTAAATCTCGTATTCCCAGAGACATGGGCAGCCTTGTTAGATTATATTATACGTTTTCAACACCTTGTCTTTTCATTACATGTATCTGGGTTCTTATAAGCGTGCTCTAATTTTGGTTGGGATATAGCTAAGGACGGTAGTGTAAACACTTGCGGTCAATGTCAACACCATTTCTTCACT
>JAHPZR010032540.1:42500-49276 GCA_019787425.1 Platygyra sinensis | reverse complement strand
AGGGTACACGCGCGCACTGAATCGCTTTAAGATGTTAAATTACAGCAGTGGAGGATTAAGCTTTAAGGGGGAGAAAGTTTCAAAACATTTTACTCGAGAGAAATTAAACGAAACCTGCGCGCAAGAATTAGGAAATTCACTTCCATTGTAATGCCACGTAAGCAAGACTTACAAGTTTGAAAGTTTAAAAAAAGTCACCCGAAATAAACAACAGTTGTACGTGAAATCCTGAATTTCTGCACGAATACAACTTTATATTGTATAAGCTTATCAGTATATTAACAACAATAAAGAAGTCATGAGAGCAGAATCACACCGATGAACTAGTTCTCTTGAATTAGCTACTCAACAGTCATCGTTGAAGTGTTAAATACAATGTGTCCACAATTTCTTATGATTTATAGTTGAGTCGTGTATGAGTTCTTCCTTTGATGATGTTGCAGTTGAGAAATGTAAAAAAAATGCCAGTTAAACTTGACTAAGAAAACCAAAGTAGATTGAAATCATTAATATGAAGGAATTTTATGGTCACTTGAATTGTTCAGTGTGTCACTTCACTCAATTACGTAGTGAAATCGCGATTGTTCTGCTCGCGCCCGAGTATAAAGTTCGCGAAGTCGGGTCCTGTCCTGTCGGGTCCGGAAATGGCGGAGCGCATTGGTCACGGTTTTATTTTGTATAAAAACACTTGGCTGCGTCCTTTGTGAATAGGATGACCTACCCCCTAAATTGTGATCATAACGGCTTTGAACCCCGCTGTTGTTGATAACGTAAACCACTATATTGTTAACTATTACACTGTTAATTGTTGGCGTATGCTATATTTTTCACGCAGGGAAGGATCAAAGGGTTTCAAAGAGATTCCTACCTTGATATTGCTCGTCAAACACTCCAGTGCAGAATAAGAAAGGTATGTTTTGCTGTCAGTGAGGTCTATCCAGTGTCTATCAAGGCAAACCTAGCCATTCGTTATCACATTTTAATTAACACAAAGTTCCCCTTGTTTGGTTAGTCACGGTGTTAGACAGAATGTTGAGATTGAATACAAACTGTTTGTTTGTCGAAACCAGTTTGTTTTGAACCTTGTTCAGCATAGCTTCTTAGCACTAAAGCCATTAGCAAACCCCAAAACTGTTATCAAAATTGGTGTTTTGTTATCTGAATCTTATCCAGGTCTAATATTATATATATCGACGTAGCAAGTATTTGCGGCGAAAAATCTGATTCAAAAAGCAAGTCAGTTTAGAAAAGTTGTAAGACATTATACAAAGTGTTAAAAGATTTTCTTTTAGTCTTCCTTTGGTGTTTGGCGGAATTTTACGGCGTTCACGCCGTCATTAATTCCACCTCCTTCTAGTTTCTTCTTTGCCGTGCCGAGATAAATCGAGTGGTTTCAAGAGGAGCGGACTCGACGGACTTGTTCTGGTGCAATGCTTAATGCGAA
The DNA here is from genome assembly GCA_019787425.1 of Platygyra sinensis. Taxonomy (NCBI): domain Eukaryota; kingdom Metazoa; phylum Cnidaria; class Anthozoa; order Scleractinia; family Merulinidae; genus Platygyra; species Platygyra sinensis. Next base: position 47,832 of record JAHPZR010032540.1, on the reverse strand, counting down.
TTTATCCAGCTATGATCAATCAGGGAAGACCGTATTAAAAAACGCGGCCTTTGTGATTAATTGAGAGTGATGAGATAATCATGCATTACAGTGGGATAGCCTCCGGGTAAGTCTTATTCAGCAGGACTCTTGCTAGACTAGATATCTTCTTGTTGGGCCGCACTGCCGACAACAGAGGAAGTCACGCGAAGATAGAGAAGAAAGACATTTTTATTTCGTGTGTATACTGAGATTTGTACAAGAAATACTGGGAAAGAGAAACACGAACGATACTGATATGTATGTAAGTTTTAACACGAAAAAACATTCCCTCCATCGATGCGAACGATTAAATTTCACCAGTGCTGAATGAATGCACAGCGTTGCGAGGGCAGACAGCATAGGCGGACGGAATCGCAACCTTTGAAGAAACGGCGAATATTAAGAGATAACGTTTATTCATGTCTTTTTGCCGCTGCATTTGATTATTACTGAAAAATATGTTACTCTCATCATTACTTTCGATACATTACTTAACGGGTCGTTAACCATCTCACAGCACACTACCTACAGACAATAAGCTGCCTTTCTTTATCTTTTAACATTTGCATTCTCTTTCATGCTTACAGTTTCTCAATTTATTTTAGGCTTATTTCTAACTAATTGCGATTGCATCAGGACAAAAAGAATTTTAAAAATCGCTTCAAAACTCAGCGGCATGTAAAATTACTAAAGCTCGGCGCCGGATTCCCACCGCGGGTTCATAAAAATGAGTTGAACAAATACAACTTCATCTGTAAAATTATAATCTCGAGAATGATATAATGTTGCCCAAAAGATGGCTCCTGATGGCCATAAAATGTAATCCGACTTCAGTTCGACGTTCAGGGCCGTAGCCAGAAAAAAATTTTGACTGAGGCAATGTCTATGAATAACTTATGACTGAGGCAATCAGTCCATGGTTGAGTTCTCTTCCTAGGTATTAGGTACTATAAACAACAAAAGCCAAAGAAATGACCGAGGCAAGTGCCTCGGTTGGCCTGTTACTAGCTACGGCGCTGACGTTTCGTGGAAAATTTATTGGCAGGCTATAACTTTATTTCAGATCCTGAGTCCGAAAATTAGTCGTCCATTGTGTTCCGTCTCTCGTTCGTTCAGTGCTGGTGGATTCGCCAACTGCCATACAGGACCGCCACGATACAGCATCATCAAAAACGTACCCGCCTTGCGGACCAGCGAGCGACACTTGATGAAAGTTACAGAACGTGTTTGCCTCACAGACTGCTGGCCTAGTAAACATATTTTTAATTTTGTTGTTTTAGCATACGTGGCTGAGAGTTTTGAAATTAGGAAACAATGCAACATGTGAAAATTCGACTCTGTTAGGTGTATCTCATAATCAAAAAGCATTCAAATAGAATCATAAGTCCTGCTATTATTCCCTGCTCCACCGCAAAGTTTTCCTTTCTTCGAATTTCGTCAGTTCGTTTATTAGACTAAATAACTTAATTTTAAATTTGCTTTACGTCTAACAAATATTTAATTAATATAGCACGTATTTCTTCCCGGAGAAAAATTGTTACAGAGAAACGTGTCATGTTTCTCAACATGGAACTGTCCGAAAGAAAGGGTTCAGTGACGCGGAAGCGCAAAACAAGCGAATCTGAAAAAAACTATAGAGAAAACTTACCGTTAAGTTTTCAATTAGTTGCATGTTCCATTATTACCATTTAGCACACCACTATTACACCATTTGACCATATTAGGTCAAGAGAACGTTCAAAATAAGAGCCCCGCCCATTTTGCACCGTTAAGTCGCGTTTTGTTTTCGTTATTCACAACCGCCTGCGATCGATAATTTTCGGATGATACAGGATGTATTTCACAAACTAGAAGCCGAAATACAAGAACATGACATAATAGTGGGATAGTAAATCCCTTATTTGATGGTTTAGCATATGATACACCCGGACATGTTGCTCATTGCCCGTATTTTTTCTAAAAAGGCGAGTGTGTATTCCAAGAAAACGCAAGTGACAAGTAAGATATTTCCAAGGTATAAAATAAAATATCACTATATACCACTCGAAAGCGTTACATAACATGTACACATTTTGTAGACCGAAAGACGACTGTGAAAAATAAGCAGTTATATTTTTAGCTGAAATCACAAAGTCGTGCAATCAATCAATCGTGTTGTTCAAAGTATATTGTACTGCAGGTGAAAAGCGTGTTCAAAGACTGTGCTAGCAACATACAGAACGTCTAAAAATAGACACTGAAAATGAATAAACTATGAGTTCCCTCGCTCACAACATTTATTTTTGTGTACGACATCGATGCAATACTACTGACATAATTCCAAAAGCGTTACAAATTTGACAAGCAACACTTGCAGTACAGTTTTAAGCTGTCAAATTGGTCAATTTTTGCATTGTAGCTATTTTTCAAGGGAAAGTCTGCTTTAATAATTTAATGAATGCGCACACGAGATACACGCGTACGATAAGTTGATTAAAAACTTCCTTAAATATCGAGATCTATTTATATACCTCTATTTGTAACCCCCTTAACCATTACAATTAGGAAAACCGATGGTCCCGCTGTTAATTACAGGAACTTGTAAATGGAAAGGTGTTTTAATTTGGATCTGAAAGACAAAAATTTGGCAGATAAAAGCATAGTTAACTATGATAAAAGTAAAGCCAAAGTGACCCAATTGCTACCGCGAGAGGGCAAAAGAAAGGACTGAGAAAGTCACATTTTCGAAATCAATAGTAGAGATTAACAGGTGAACCACTAACGCTGTTAGTTAGTTTAAGTATCGTAAAAGATGGTGCTTATATATGTTGCGGTTTTACGTGAGTATATCCTTAAGTTTTGCCGCACAGAAAATTACTTCCTTGTTCTTTCATTCGCAGATTTTCCTCGCCCAGTGCTTAGAAAACATCGCGCCTCGCAGCAAGAACTCATTGAGAGCAACGGCGCCAAAATAAGAAGATATCAACAATTATGGGTTTGGCTGAAATGATAGCTGTGGCGAGTTTTGTATCCTGGGCTTTTCCGTTTTCTGCGTTGGTTTGTCTGTCGCATGGTACACCCACAGGAGTTGCTAATAAGTTGGTAAACACTAGTGATCAGAATTTGGCACCGAGGACAGCTGTGAGGACAGCAGAGGATACCACTGACGACGATTTCCCACCTCTTAATTTCTACATCAAAGATGTTCTTACCACTCCACTGGATAAATCAAACCATACCGGCAAGTTCACACCCAACAACTACTCCGCCGAGGTGTACATCGAAGAATTGCTTAACGACACGCGGCAAGACAACTTGTCGCGACTTAATTATGAAACGTTTTGGTCCAACGGCAGTCTTACGCTCACACTTGTGGACTTGGAGAAACTCGCCACCGGCAAAATAAACGCCACACACGATGTATGGAGCAAGCTTTCAGAACTCGAACTTGAAGATCCAAACTTGGACCCAGGTGCATTCCACTTATACAACGATCATCACAACACCGGGCGTCATCGGCGAAGAAGGCACGTGTTTGGCTCAGACGATCGAAAAGAAGTCACTCTCGAGGAATCCAAAAGGCTTCCCTATTCCGCAGTGGTGAGGATCTCCACGGGCTGCACAGGAACTCTCATTTCTGAGTACCACGTTCTTACCGCAGCGCATTGTGTTCATAGTGGGCTTAAATGGAATTTTGACGATCCTAAGGAGCTGAAAGTGTTTATATTGCGGCATCAGCGCAAGGTGATCCAGATTGGAGTCGATTACGTAAGAGTCCCGCGAGGTTGGACTCTGTCACGAGATTTCCGCTACGATTACTCTGTGATAAGGCTCCGTCGACCACACAAGAACGAGTACTTAGGCTTGTATGAAATCCCCGAGAAATTAAACTTTGAAATGAAGATCCAGTTTGCTTCGTTTCCTGCTGACAAACCCCTGAACACCGTCTGGTATTCTTACTGCAATTCGTACTGCGTCAATCACGCCATTCTGAACCGCTGTGATTCGTTCCACGGTAGCTCTGGCGCGGGGGTCTTTGGCAAAAAAGTTAAAGGGGACAAAGCAGAACGATTTGTCGTGGGCGTGTTCTCTGGCTCGTTGCGCGTAAAGTATCGCGGGCGACAAAAGAAACGTCGCATGAACGTCGCCACGAAGATCACGCCGCTAAAGTTGGCGCAGATACGTGCTTGGATGGATTCACCTCCGAGCAAGTCTAGAAGCGATCACGGACACGACATCGTCGCTAAGATGCCCGTCTACCCCAGTGACTAGAGTCCATAGGAGGCTCCCATCAACTCGAAAGCAAAATCTGCCACACCCCAACACTTCAAAAAATCAACTACAGGCCAATAATATGGAACAATGCGGCGATGTAATGGCTTAGACCGTGGAGCTGACAGTCATGTGACCTATTTATTAAAATATTTTTGGATCGTAACATTACATATCAGAGCTGTAAAATTTAATGACCTTTCACTGCAGCCATTTCGCATTTCGAATTTAGTCTCCACCTTTAAAAACCTCCTATTTTATTTAACACTTAGAGAGCGAACGATTGCATTGCTTTTGTAGAATTCTAACTAAACTTCTTTTGCATAATAATTTTTTATTTCTTTTCTTCCGCGCGCGTCGCAGATGTCGCTAATTTATAGTGGACTACTATACAAGTAGTAGCATCCGTTTGGGGCGAATTTGTCCTCGCCTTGCATGTGGTGGCTGCGGGCACTCAAAACCATGATGTCCTACCGAAACGACAGGACAATAGTCTTTCTTCGATACTAACAAAACTTAAAGACAATACTTAAATTGATTTGGCCTCTTCTAATGTTTAACTCCCGAATTCTGGATTTAAAATGACGATGAACAGAATATTTTGTCCAAAATGACAAATTTTATCCTACCTGGCGGCAGGGATCGAAGGGAAAGTTGCCGGACGCGGTTGTCTCACTTTTGACGCCAGATTAAAAGTTAACAGACACAAAATGTTTCATATTTTTCACTTTTTACAATCCGATGTGTTTCCTGCCAACATGCATTTGACGTCGGGACAACTCAGCTTTTCCCGCCTGCTGAATCCTGATTGATCAATTCAAATATGAGGCGCAACGGCCACATGCAAGGCGGAAGTTTCGAGGGACAGATAATGTTCAACGACAAACATTCGAGCATATATTGTAAGTCAAGTGGGAGCTGTTTTGTTTATTATCTCTCAAATGGTTTTTTTTCCCACACGAGGCATATTCAACCACGTGATGCGTTTAGACCAATCGCGTGCGAGTGAACTAAAATATTTGACGGATTATAATGGCTGACAATGCACGATAGCTTAGCC
>JAHPZR010032540.1:12500-40000 GCA_019787425.1 Platygyra sinensis | reverse complement strand
GATTTTGGTCATGAATAGGGTAAGGGTTTTGTAAAGGGGGCCGCACACAAATCCCAGTGGTTCTTGTAAAGTTTCTACTCTTTTTACCAACGACCAAGTTCGTTTTGAAATTTTCAACTATTCATACAGAGGCACAAAGCTCCAAGGTTTTCAAGTTAACGGCAAACCGCGAACGACAGCTTCAGGTTATGCGTTTGGCGTACGCTGAAAACCGCGCCGGTGCTAAATGTCACTGATTAGATAACGCCTGAGAAGGTTAAACGCTTCTATATAGATGTAAAGCAACAGTAATTTCTTCTCTGAGTATTTTTATTTTTAAACGACACCAAGTGTCTAAACAAACGGAGTATCCATTCCAGTCACAACGTGTTACCCCTCCAGGGAGACTAAGCACCAGCTCTCGGCGCAAGGATTTTTGGGATTGCTTCGGTAATTATTTTCTATGAAAGGCAACTTTACAGCTTGTCCCTCAACGATCAAAGGTTAACGTTCTCATAACGCGGCAGTGCTCGTTTTTGGAGCGGGGATAGTACGCTATTTTTCGGTGTCTTTATTCTCTGCCTTGACTGCGTGAAGATTGATCTATTTTGAAATTTTGCAATTAAGGAGAAATAAAGCTGGCTTTGAGATAATATCGCAAAATGTCGATCATAAGCCCATCCGAAAATAAGCTTCTCAAATATTAGACTCAGCAATCCTTTCAATTAGGCCTCCCGAAAATAAAGCTCTTGGGCTTATCCACCAGAGTGAAATCTCCTAATAATGTTAATTGGCGCTGTTTTTGTATTTTATGTCATTACAATATTTTAGAAACCATTGCAACGTAACTGTTACCTTATAATCAGCGTAGAATGTGTTTCGAGTTTCACTTCGTCATCGTTTATTGAAGAATTCAGTTTAGTTATAGTCTTTATAAGTGCACCGAGCTAGAATTTTTTAGATGCCAAGTCGCTTCTAAATATAAGCCAATTACAAGCTATTTTTGAAACCCTTAACTCCTTCCAATAAAATAAGCCCCTTAATTCGGCAATACTGGATATGCCTCCCAAAAAGTAAAACCTCTTTTGAAAAGTCTTTCTAATAAAAATGGGCGTAAGCTTTTCCATAGGATGCCGTGCGAAATTAGCCCTATTAACACCTGAACAGGAGGAATCTTATTTAATGAAAAAGATTATGTAAAAATTAATAAAGGAAAAAGGACCTATATTCTCTCTTTAACAATTAAAAAATACAACCAAATACAAACAAACTCTGTGATTCAAAACCTGGTGTTGCCATGCAACAATAGGGAACTTAAGCACCAACGACGGCGACGCCAGGGGCGACACCTAACAAAAAATGGATTTAAATTTTACCCTCGAATTTCGTAAGTAACTAAACCCGTTCAGAGCGCAGATCTTTCTAAAAACCTGCTCAAGTTAAATATGTAATGCCAGCGATCAATTCCATTGGGAAATTCAAAATATTTGCCGTCGTGGCCAAGGTTCTCCAAAATACGCAAAACTTGGTCATTTCATGCGTTGTTGTTTGGCAAAGAATGGCAACGAAGTGTACAAAGATTTATTACGCACGTGCACAGCTATTGTTCTGCTCATTAAACCTTTTGTTTGGTGACGTTGCCGTTGCCGTTGCCGTCGTGGTTTGCTTAATAATTTCCCTAATATTGTGACAGGGGCATGTCAGGTTTTCAAATTATGCATTTTCTAGCAGTTTATAAAGGTTTCACCTTTAGCTTTTACCTGTCTGAGAACATTGTAACATACTTAGTTATTAGTTATGTTCACTTTTAGACCAGGTTTGGTAGTTTTCTGTCATCGTAGGAAAATGCTACTGAAGAAATCCAAAATGGCGGCCTTTTTTAAATGAAATGATGTCATCGTGCTAAAGGAAATCTTCAGCCTCGTCAACTGTCACCTCATTCAAGCTCCAAATAGTGGTATTTACAGGTCCGTGTGCTATTCTATCAAAGTCGAATTGATTTGTGATAGCTAGTGAAGAAATTTGTTTGAGTTTTAATAAATTAATGCAAACTCACTCTCTGATTTTCATAATCGAGGTCATAGTTGATGAGTTCGAAGGCCGTGTTAACATTTCTCGTACAATAATTATGCAGTATGTTGTTTTCCTCGTTTGATAACTCATCTAGAATTCAAACACCTGTTTTCTTTTGTGTGCTGCTTCTTTCCTGACATCTCCAAACTTCTACTAGACAAAAAAAAAAAAAAACAGAAAATAGTTCTCACATATGTATGGACGCCATCGAGCAAAGCCGACCAATTTAAGCAAAGGTATAATTAGTTCTATTTTTAAAAGCCTTAGTCGATCATGAAAAAATTTGTAGTCATGCTGACGGCCCAAAATAGTTCAAAAAGAAATAGCCAATATAAACATGAATTAGCGCAGGACAGAATTTGTTACAAATTAAATCCTCGTATATCCTGTCTTTTTTTTTGTGGGAGGCGCGGTGGCCTCATGGTTAGTACGCTCGTCTCCGGAGCGAGTGGTCCGGGTTCGAGCCCTGGCCGGGGACATTGTGTTGTGTTCTTGGGCAAGACACTTTACTCTCACAGTGCCTCTCTCCACCCAGGTGTATAAATGGGTACCGGCGAATTTAATGCTGGGGGTAACCCTGCGATGGACTAGCATCCCATCCAGGGGGGAGTAGAAATACTCTCAGTCGCTTCATGCTAAGGAAACCGGAATAAGCTCCGGCCTGATGGGCCACTTGGCTCGTATGCAGACTTAACCTATCCTGTCTTTTAAATATGAAAATGATTAACTGCTCATCCGCGCGCATCAGAAACGGGACCAGAAAACCCCGGGGAGGGGGTCACTCCCATATAAAAAGGGCGGGGGTACTCGACGTATTTTAAGGGGTTAAAAAGCGGTTTTGCTACCTCTTAGGGTGTTCTGCCTCAAAAGCTTCACAGCGAGAGCTTTTTTCTGTACCTTTTAGGTTATTGAGCCGAAAAATATGATACTGGGGAGGCATAAAGAATTGATGCCTCTTAGCTGGGAGTAAGAAAATTCACGCCAAGCCCCCAAAACAAGATCTTGGTACCTCTTAGGATTTTTCATAGATTTTCGACAAGCGCACATATCCTTTTTATATGAGACACCCCCCCCCCCCCCCCTCTCCCCGCCAAACCCGGGCCAGAAATTCAAGAGCACAAGAGCCCTAGTACCTCCCTGAGTTCCTTCTGATTGATAGCTGCTTTAGAGCACTGTTAATGACACTCGCATTTGCCTCAGTCTCAAACGTAATTTTTTTGTCAGTGCACTGCAAGACGTGGACATGACGGCGGAAATTGCTAGAGGTTCAGTTAATCAGGATTGAAATGGTACAAGCGTTAGGGTGTTCACGATATGAGAGATAGAAAGTGGAAATAGTTTGCAAATCGAGAAGTCGTTGCTTTCTTAGTGACATCCTTAGGCCATCACAATTACGAGACTCACAAGGTTGAGAGGATAGCACCGACTTCGCACCCCTGATCGCATTACAAACTTTCTTTTTCGAGTTTTCCTTAATTAACGAATAAAAGAATGAGAAATAATCATGTTTTTGTCAGTGTGATTTTGCTTCATGCTTTCAACGTTTTCTTGTTTGCTCGGTGAAAGAAAGAGAAATTTTAAGCTCTTGATCGCTAGTTGAATCGATGTTGGGGCGAACCCAGTGAATGCGAACTCGCTTGTGTGCGAAACCCGCTGGGTGCAAAACAGGTACCTCTCCTAAGAAGAAGCAGGAGGCGCTGTGACCTCATGGTTAGTGCGCTCGACTCCTGAGCAAGCGGTCTGGGTTCAAACCCTGGTCAGGGACTTAATGTCTTGTTCTTGGGCAAAAGACTTTTTGCCACAGTGCCTCTCTCCATCCACCTAGGGAAAATTTAACAGCGCTCGGGGGTAATCCTGCGATGGACTAGCATCTCATCCAGGGGGCAGTAGAAGTTCTCCTAGTTGCTTCATACTACAGAAATCAAACCGGGATAACTTCAAGTTATAAGGGCCACTGACCTGATATAGGCTTTACCGTACCTGGGCAGATGCAGCATACTGATGTCATTTTGGAGGTCTTGATGGATGCTATTGGGAGCTTGAGGTTGCATAACATGCAAAACGCATCACGAACTGAGAAATAGGAACTGCCGCTTTCCGCAGTCTGATCGCCACAATAAATATAGTTGAGATGTTTCATTGCACTCTCTCTTTCTTATCGACCTTTTGGAGTCTTATAGAACCCTATCCAAGTGCAGTATGAAGTGTTACATTCTGTACATATGAATACGTCAAAGTAAAAACATAATTTTGCACTCCAATACGAAAGAAGGGAGTCGTTAATTGTTTAAACGGGCCAAGTTCGCATTAAATTAGTTAAAAGCTGGTTAGGGACGGAGGATGCATTCGGGAAAGGAGCTCGTGCTGGAAATCGAGCCTAAGAATGGATGTGCTAGTGAATTGTGATCTGGAAGAACTCGAAACCAGCGCCCCCGTAAGGGTACTTCAGAGAAACTGCTATCACTTTATCATTGCTTGGGCGTCTTGATCATTTTGCATCCTTTCACTCAACGGGTTCCAATCTGTTCTAGGTGTGCCGGTGGGTTACAAAAGGCTGGAAGGATAGCGCAAGTGGTTTGATCATGAGTACTCAAAAGGGACTTGAGTTTTGCTGAACCAGTTTCGATTGAGTTTTCAGAAGAACCCCAATATTTAATTCACAGGAATGTTTGAATGTTTGCATCTAAATCAGTTACGAGCTGAATTTGCCTCAATGCATGCTTCAATAGCGAGCCTGACGTCAACAGACAGTCGTTAGGTAAAACTGGTCAGGTTTGATTGAGGAGGCCGCTCTTACTTGGAGAGCGATGGCCTCGTTGAAAACTGTTTAACGTACTTCAGTATTGGACCGAGCGGCAATCTGGCGACACTGTCTGCATGTGAAAGATGAAGGTTGAAGGTGAATAAGCGCTCTGACGAGCTTTCACTGAAAGCTAATGATCTCTGCAAAACTGGAAATAACTCCAAGATGTGTTAGTGAACTGATTAAATAGACAGTTAACTTGCAGAAACGAAAGATTGAGCTCTCTGCAAAAGTCTCTTCTTAAATTCTGGCAGCGACGTTTGATCGTTGTGAATTCCATAGGCTATTGGTAAGCACCCGTCTTGTAGTCAGCAGACAATGTCTTTTAACAAAAACACTCAGAGGTTTTTTTGAACCACCTAAATGACCATCTTGTAAAGGTTGTCAAGTGTGAACCTAGACACATTATTGTGGATATTATTTTTAGAGACCACTCACTCTTATGAATTGTCTCATTTAGTTTATATTAGTATGTGTATTGCAAACCATTTTGACCGACCAAATGTTTCAATCATCCTAACAGCCACCGAAATTAGAAATTCTGAACATTTAAGGATTAATCTCTTCCGTACATAAGTCACTACCTTAAAATAGTCTGAAATGGCTGATGTTATATGACGTCATATTTCGTAAGAGTAGACAAACAGTCGGGAAATTACGAAATTCCAAACTGATATATATAAATAAACATTAAGAGTGCAACTTATTCCCACAGTAATATATATATATATTCCATTAGCAACGTAATTAACGAAGTGGATGGTTTAAAAGACTATACCAAACCTGCATACGAAGAGAAAGAACTTAAGTAAGTGCAAAGAAAAATGTTTTCAAGAGTTAAGTTATTGTTATGGCATTAAAGAAGTTATTTCCTTCCCGCTGATCGCCACCATCGGACCGTCCTGTGGAACAATGCGCCCTAAGCTTTCTTAACAAAGAAACTTCTCCTGGAAAGTTCCAGAATTTTTTAATTATTATATTGCATGTTTGAGACATCCCGATCATTGCTTTGCGCAAAGAAGACTCATCACTTGCTCAACAAACAACAAAATACTTGAGTCCGATCAGGCGTTAAGCGTTTAAATGCAGCCTTTATTGCGTACAAGTGCTACGCCATTGTCGGTTGAACTTTTTTTCCCTTGTCCGAATTAATGAACCGAAAAGCCGACTGACCGCGTATTGTTTATCAGTTCTCTTGTTTTAAATGTTTCCAATGCGACCCGTTCTCCGGTGAAAACAATTTAATTTTTTTGTATTCTTGCACAATGTTAGCCCACACAAGCCTCGTGATTTTAAGGATTGTGGTTTCGTATTAACAGGTGTTAAACGTTGGGCGGAACCCTTTGCCAACTCTAAGAGTCCATTTAGCCTTTTGTAAAGTGGAATTAAATAAAATTAAAGTGTCGTTCGTCAGCGTCGGAAATCATAATACTAATGCCCTCAATCAGCATTTTTTAACAATGTTCAGTGCGTACCTCTTTTTTTCCCGGCGTTCGTGGTATGATCATGATTACGTAAAGCCGGTAGGATTGTTCACCAAGTTTTACGTGTCGCAAAAACTATTTCAATTTCCTTTTCAAATTTTAAACATGTGCAGAGGCGTCAAGCGAATTTCTAATAAGAAACATTAGCCTCTAAAATTTTTGTCCCGCGAATCTTTTGTGTTCTCAACCTCGATCGCCGGTGAATTTTTTTTTTCGACAATATCGGCCTGGCGAGATTGAGCATGTGCACTCGGCTTCTTCATCGCAATTTTCCGCGACATCCGCAAGCTACTTAAGAACATCAAAACAAGATCACGGATACACACAACCACATTTCCCTCTCGAGTGTACTTCAAGGAAGAACTGAGGAGGTGAAAAAAATGAAGAACAACTTTTGTTGGCCAACAATTGTACTCAGTACGTTTTTGATAGGAACATTTTCAGGAGAAGTTGTCGCGTCGACTAGACGCAACGAAAAGAACAGCGAGTCTCTAGAGAACATTAACTTGCCCAAAGTAAGACGATCAAGAAGAAGCCATGGCGAAACCGGAGACACTAAGCCCTCGGAAACGACGACCTTAAGTTACGATGAAATGCTCACAGAGTTTTCCAATGATGTCGAAGAAAATCTAATCGACTTAAACTACAACACGCTGTGGCACAATGGTTCGGAAACTTTGACCAGACTGGCAATTCGCGATCTTGATGATTTCAGCACAGCTAATGGATCACATCTTTACCACGTGGCCGATTCCGCGATAATTGAAGAGCCTGAACCAGAACTTCTGTCGCCATCTCAAAGAGCAAGCTATCGATCAGTTTTGTCCGAATTTGAGCAACCCTTAAAGTCTCGGTTAAAAAGACTTATTTTTGGGCGTGACGGCCGCATCAGGTTGAACACTTCCAGTCAAGCACAAAAATTCCCGTTTTCAGCGAGCGTGAAGATATCGACTGGTTGTACAGGATCCCTGATCTCTGAGCAGCACGTTCTGACATCCGCGCACTGCATCCATGATGGTCAGCGGCTGCTAACGGAGATCGCTAACTTGAAGGTGGGATTTCTCCGGCGAAATAAGAAATTACGTTGGGTTGGCGTGAACAACGTTAAGTTCCCGCAAAACTGGCGCCTAAACAGCAGTCCCCCAAGCTTTGATTATGCCGTGATCACGCTGCACAGAGCGCAAAAACGGCCATTCTTCAGGCTTGGAGTCATTAAGGGTCGACATCGGTACAAAATCCACTTTTCCAGCTTTCCCGGGGACAAAAAATCGAATTCCTTGTGGTACAGCCACTGTGAATCAGCAGTGATGAGCAATTTATTGATCTGTCGATGCGATGCGTCATCAGGAAGTTCCGGCGCTGGAACATACGTCAGAACACACCTTCTGGAAAAGGGGAAAGATCGTGTAATAGTCGGAATTTTATCCGGATCCGGGCGCGTCCACTTGCCTGATGGCCAAAGAAAACTCTTTAATCTTGTAACCAAGTTAACCAACTTCAAGGTGAGGCAGATTTGTCGCTGGATCGGCGTCGGGTCTACCGAGTGTATCTCGTGGTCTTCGCGAAGTGCTGATATCCACGGGCGGCTCCGATCAGAACCACGTGGGTAGAAGAGGCGTCGACTGACATACGTAGGTGTTGTGACGAACAATATAGGCAGAGAGACGCGACCACAGTGATTGAACATGATACTTCTTGAGAGGAGTGGTAGCTTCCAGTATGAAAATACTGTAATTAAGAGACACCAAAACATAGCATAATTTATTATTAAGTAATTATGATAATTTTAAAATAATTGAGACGAGAGAGAGATAATGTATCTGGATGCCAGGAGTATTCTAACATCTTAGAAGTGCGTATTGTTATTTGTTTGCAGTGTTTTATTAAAGCCTCCTATCAAAATTGAAGAACAGATCTGTTTTTTCCTGCTATGAAATTTGAGCCACAGTCTATTTCCATAGCTAAATGCTCAGTTACAAGTCAGTGCAGTGATAACAATGACTTTAAGGTAATTCCTTAGTATTGCATTGCGCACCCTTACTGCGCACGATTTTCGCGTCATTAGCGCGCACACACGAGCGCGTGCACGTACAAAACGTAAAAGATTTCCCTCAAACTAAGCTCGACAACGAAATAAATATTCCTTTTCTCTTAGGAAAATAGTTCCCAACTGGGTGTATTTTGGCGAAGCGAGGACTTCAAGCTAACCACGGAACTGTCCGAAAAAGTGCAATATTCCCGAAACCAAACAATCAAAAACGGCTTAAATGAAGCAATCCTGCTTATGTCAATTAATAAAGCTTTGCTTTCAAGAAAAAACTTTGCGTCTTCCAAGTAACGAAGACTTAATTCTGTATGTACGTGATTCGTATTTTTAACGCGCAACCAGTAAAAATACCCCATTTGAGGAGCCCGCTGACGCGCAAACAAGCACGGTGACCCCATTTTTTATTGCATTTTTCTAATGCTCTTATCATGAATGTTAATTACGCAAAGTTTCAAAAAAAAGTTTGATAGTAGAACAATTACTAGGGAATTACTTTAATCAAATCCAGCTTGGACCAAAACCCTGACACACGGCTAATGACCCAAAACTTGATAACAGTCAACAACTGTATACCTTCTCATCTTCACTCTCACTAAACTCTAATGTTAAATAAGGGTCAACGTCTGGCCTCGTTTTGAAACAGAGGCCATCTCGAGAAGAAAATGGCTTATGGGTAATCTGCAGAGTAGGTTGGCATATTCTTTTCAAACTTTTTTTTAATAGCGTGTCAATTTATGGCTAATTGCGTATGCAATTTAACTTGTACGAAAAGGGTTTTTATTGAAGTCATTTTAGGAAGAATGTGGTGATACGGATTTTTCCGCCAAGATATTGGTGCAAAGTTCCTTACTGCACCTTTCAGTAACATACGGACTCTAAAATTCCAGGTTCAACCGACAATTACGTTTTCGCTTCCGTCAATCAAATGTTCGGCGGCTCCTCCCAGCTTCCGACTACTGCCGAGCGCGTGGTAATCAAATTGTTGAGCACCATTCAGACAACGGAACAGTGCTCGGTAGTAGTCGGAACATTTGATTGACGGTAGCGAAAAACGCATTTGTTGGTTGAGCTTTTCATTTTGGAGTCCGCATGCTGTTGAAAGTCGCAGTAAAGAACGTCAATCAATTTCGAAAGTGGTTTTGCAAAGCTCTGGGAGTGAAAAGACGGAAGCGAAATTGTCTAAGGATCTGTCAAAAAAAAAACCCGGATATTTTGTACCTTGCAAACAATCATCATATATATTTTTCCGTTACACTGATTTTTCCTGTGGATTAAAGTTTTAAATTCAGTCAGTCATGCAACCAAAATAAAACGTTTTTCTTTAATTTCACGGTAAGTCTATCGTAGTTTATAATATTTGACTCTACGCAATATCACCGAAGATCTCTCTCAGTTTCATCTTGATCATGATAATTGAACAATATCACGATTTTTAGTAATTTTGATAAACACGATATGCACTTCAGGTAAAATTGTTTCATTAAAAAGAACATCTCTGAACTCTCTTATTAAGGACCTCTCCAGAAGATCACTTTAAACCTTCTAACTTGTCTCGGGAACCCGTCAGTCGAAGCTGTAAGCTTCCTCAAGCGGGCCGCACTCGGAGCAAACCGCTAATCTAAAACTGCCCGAGGGTTTCAGTGCCGGGGAGGGAATTCTAATTTCGGAGTAATTATTTTAGAATATATATTTAGCTCTACCTATGTTTCAGCCGAATTCCGGAAATCGGTCGCACTATTCGCACATGACCCAGCTGTACGATTAGTCAGCACGCTAAAAATACCACCAGTGTAAGCAAGAATCTTATATAAAAAAATTGGCGAAACGAAAGTTCACACACAGATCATAGATGACGGGAAAACGTACTGGAATTAGGAACAGAAAGTGTTGTTGATAAATCGAATTCTACCTTTCTTTAGATTTATCAAGTTTATATTCATCAACTGAATGATATCGCAAATAAGTGGTATTTTTTTCGGTTCACCGCAAATCCGTGATACTCGTTAGCAGGCCAATATTTGTCATTGATCTTTGATAATGACGTTAGAAGTTTGGGGAAAAAAAAGCTTACTTTTGTTCTGCAATGAAACGATTTGCCGTGATTCGCGTGTGCTAAAACCACAGCAGACGCCCATACAATTTCGACCGTATAACAGTTTTATTGACCATTTTTTCCACCAATTATTCCGGCACTTACGAAAAGCCCGTGTTTGATGATGCTGATACTCGACTGCTATTTGACTCTTTTAAGGAGTTACAGGTTTCCGCATCGTGAAAAGTTTAGCCTCAGTTTTTCAAGTTCGTTTTTAATCCGTGTTAATCTTCTCCTTGTTTCTCTAGAGTTTATTATTATCTCATTAGTGTTTTTCTATCTTAGTAATCTATTATTTAAGGTTTAAATATAAAGGTAAATTTATGTGACCAAAACGGCTCAAAATGCTTTAAGTGACTGCATTTAAGTTTTAATTTATGGCGAGTTCAACAAGACTTCGTATCGGTTCATTTGTCAGTTGATATGAAGAATCCGGCATTATTGATTAAAGTGTGTTTGACATCTTCCTGTGGAATAAGTGTCGCAGCCTATCGGAAACGCGTTTTAACAATACCATTATTGCAAATATGCTCCCAAAATACATCCCATTGCTGGGTCAATCCTGCTGTGACTTGCTGCATCATATCAAAGAAGTGAGTCAGCGAATTTTTGTTTTTTGGTTTCTTTATTTTATTAACAATGGCAACTAACTCACCACAAAAAAATGCAAGGTCCAAATTAGCTAAGGACTGCTAAGGTGCCTCAGATCTTGTTAACTGAGCGCAACGGCCGTAGTGGAAAAAAGAACATCCTGGACTCTCTACAAAAAAAGACCGAGAGTCGATATTCTTCGAGACTGATCTGTCTTGAGAAAGCTTGGCAGATAAGAGATTTATTACACTACACGATCTATAATTAAAACAGAGCATACAAACTTTACCCGGTCCAATATGCTTAGAAAAATACAGGTCCGACAATCAAAGATTCAGCTGGTTGGCTTATTCTCTGGTGCGTTATTCCCAATCCTAACAGCCTCAGTAGGATACATAATATTTACACAGTCAATAGAGTCTCAACAATATCAGACACGAGGTTTTTGTAAAAATTATGAACATCCGTCATTGCACAAAATAAAAGCATCGGAAATCATCATTCAAATGAATATAATGTAACACCGCCAAATCATAATTTATATGCACTGTTAGGCGACTCCAAAGCTAAGTATTTTCTTACATGTAACACAGCGGTTTTTCATTGACTATCGTAAAACTTCAAACAAAGGGACTGACCATATTTGTTGAAGGAGGGAGGGGAGGGGGTGGACAATTTTCAGGAGCATGTTTTTTTTTTCCTCACCTTTAGGTTGTGCATGATTATTTGAGGATAGGCAATAGCTAAGCTTGTGCAAGAATTTTTTTTTAACACCGAAAAGTGGAAAGCACTTGTTCGATTTTGCCCCCATGGCTCTCCTTGAACGATTTTGCTTTCAGCAGTTTTCGCCGTGTAGGATTTTTTTTTGGAAATCACCCAATCCTTCCCCGCTATCTCCCCCCCTCCCCCCTCGAAAAGATAATGGTCCGTCCCTTTCATGTCACCGCGGTTTTCTATCGACTGTACAGTAGTAAGACTTTCAACTAAGGTAATCACGCTGGTCAAACACAGGAAACGCAAATACCGCAGAGTACAAACAAACCAACAGAAGTCATTCCCCGCTCGTTTCAACGGCGACCGATCAGAGCCAATCACAAAGCAAAGGAAAAATACCATTTGATGCAAGAGTGGGAAATACGTGCCTAGGCCTGGTAATCACTGCTGTTTTCGTTTTGTTGCTGCCATTCGCGAAGACGAAAAAACATCATGTTTGTTCGGCTTCGTTAGAGCAAGTTGCATGGTTTTTCTCTTAGAGCAACTACTGCAAATACTCTACTCTTTTTGCTAAAATACCGCCGCCGCCCCCCCCCCCCCCCATTCCCCGCGCGCCTCACTTACAAGCCCTCCCCTCTAGCTCTCTAAATGGTTATCTGCCACCATTTACAATCGAGAACAATTCTTTTTTAATAATTGTTGTTCCTATTTTGTGAAAATGGGCAATGAAACAACACTTAGAATATACATGTAAAATGTCGGCTTGGTTCACTTCCTTCCTTTTCTGATTTACATCTATGAAAAGAAGTAAGCCAATTATCCTCTCTCGACTTACTGCCCTTGAACCTCAATAAGTCTTGAAGAAAATATCTCACTCAGGTTTTATCAGAGCTTAACTACTCAATTCAGACAACGCAAAGCCAGAACAAACGCATAATTATTATATTCCAACAGCCAATGGAAAAACCACTCTACTATATTTTTTCAAAATATAGATGTTCTGTGACACAAATATCTAACAAACCTACAGATATATTACAATGGATATAGAGCAGTTTTCATTCGAGTGTCAAAAAGTTGACTTGAAAGACCTAATCAGACGTAAAACCAAAACCAATCGTAACTCTCTCCGCGCTTGTTTTCCCACGCTTTGCCGTGCATTGCATAAGCTTCATGTGATTACTTAAGAGTTTTGATTGGTTCACTGTTTTGTCTGTGTCTTTTGTGATTGAAAACCGCTCCATCATTAATTTTTAAAATACATTTAAAATACTGTTCCTTGATCCTGTGAAACATTGAAAGGTGTAGTACATGTCCATGGTTTTTAAGTTCAGAGAATTGTGTCTATTCTCTAGATGTCAATTAACTTCTCAAAGCAGCAAGTCTGTGATATAAACAAGATAAACAAATAATATTTATTGTTATGGCAGCTCAAGAAAAGCTAATCTGTTAAGAAAACACACAATTTTACGATAACAGCACAAATTCTCGTGCGCTCGTCGGCTAATTTTTATCGCCAATAAGCGGACAGACATATGAATTTATAACTTATGCGATGCAGCAATGAGCGAGAGCGGAAAATTTGACAGTTTCTTATCGTAAAAAAAACAAATGGATGACAGTTTCTCAAGCGTCTTCCCTGTTATAGTCAATGAATTTCGTCATACATTGTCAAAGTAGTCCGCAGATCCACTAGGCTATCACCTCGTGGATCCACAGCTACTTTGGCAATGTTATGACGAAATTCATGATCAATAACAGGACAAACGCATGAGAAACTGACGTCAATTTGTTAATTATACATAACAATGGTTCAGTTTACCCATTTGCAGGTGTGGTGTTGAGTCCTGGCTCACTTTGTTGTTCTCCTAGCCTGTGAGCAGGCTCACGTTGGAGCACAGGCGAGAATTGAAGCACAAGCGCGCGCGGCGAGCACGAAATTCCCGCCGGACCGCTTTGCTCTGCGTCGCTCACGCGCGTGTATCTAAGGTGAGCCTGCTCGCAGGCTACTGTTTTCTTGATCAAGACGCTTTGCCATCACAGTGCCCCTCTCCACCCAGCTGTGTAAATGGGTAACAGTACACAGTAGGGATAACCCTGCAATGGATTAGCATCTCATCTAAGGGAAGATGAAATACTCCATGTCCCGCCACAGAAACTCTGCCTTAGGTATAGCTCAAGTTTGCACACAAGCCAAGTGACCCAACAGGTCGTGGCAAATCTCCAGTTTCTGTAGGATGATGCAACAAGGAGTATTTCTACTCCCCTTTGGATGGGATGAGAATTCCATTGTAGGGTTACCCCTTGCATTAAATTCACTTGTATCCATTTATACATCTGCAATGGGTGGAGAGAGGCATTGCAAGAGTAGAGGGTCTTGCCCAAGAATGCAACACAATGCCCCTGGACAGGGCTCTAACCCACACTACTCAATCATGAGGCGAGCACAATAATGATCAGGCCGTGTCTCCAACTGTAGTGTAATGTAGAGAGTGAGAGGACAAACATACGTTTCCTGTTTACATTGCTTTTGCGGTGGGCTTAGACATCAGCATACTAACGGCATCAGTGGCAGTCACTATCAGTCCATTAATGAGGCCACTGAACCCTCCTAACCCATGATGAGTGATGATGTAAGTGACAAAGATAGACCTCAACACCGGGAACTAAGTCCTCTACTCTTTTTGAATAGTGTGTGGATTCTTTAACGTCCCACAGAGTTATATGTGAACAAGGTTTGCGAGACACTCACAGGACCTCCGGTTTATCATCCTTGTCCGAGAAGACTAGAAAGTCTAATCATTTGCAGATGTCATTACATGCCTTAGGTATAGCCTACAGTAATAAAATAATTGCTGATAACTTCTATAGAACAATTTAATTTCTCACCTTTTGCTAAGTTGGTCTTCTTCTCCTTGAGATCTTTGTGCTTCTTGATTTTTGAGGGAGGATGTGCCAGGCTGTACAGCTTCAAGCTGACTCATAATTTCCAGGCCATTTTCTTCTGCAACTTGCTGAATTAATGCCTCAACCTAATCAATTACAATCACATCAGAGAGAGTTTAAGAATAAAATTTACAGGAAATGTCAAAAATCTTTGCCTCTGATTTGTTTCCTCTCCCTCTAATCCTCAGGATTATGCAACACAATAATAGAAATAAACTTCTATTCACAGAAAATACGAGTAATAATTATTACTTTAGCAAATAAAAACTAAAAAAACCCTGCTAAACTACTTAGATTATGTAGATATATAGCTTTAGTAAATTCTCAGCTCCGACTATTGCATTTCTAGCTTTTTGATTGGCTAAAAAACTCCGACTATGAGCCAATAGTCGGAGTTTTACGTCATATGGAAAATAGTGCGCCAAGTTTAAAATTTTTCACTTTGTAAAATTGTGGAAATAAAAATCGGCGGCAAAACCCGGTTTGAGAATTTACTAAAACAATTATTCCATTCGTCCTTGTTGGATATGAAGCGATTAAAACCAACTCGCGCTACGCGCTTGTTGGTTACTGTATCACTTCATATCCAACGCGGGCTCATGGAATAATTGCTTACATATAGTCCAACTTCCACAGTAATGGTCACCTCTCCACATTATGTCAGCCACCTCTCCATAACAGTCTGGATTTTCCCTCCCAACTGTACATACTGTACATGTATATCCATATCTTTTACTTTTAGAGACTGAAAACACCCTGCAAAGCTCATTTTAGCCTGCATAGCAGATGTTTCCTTTCCATTTTCCTGGCAGGAAGATCAAGCAAGCAAGTGAGCAAACGAGTGGGCCTGGGGTGAGCAAAAAATAGGGAGAAGTGGGGAGGGGTAACCCCACCCCCTCCCTTGCTCACAGCTTCATTCTATTCATATTTACCCTTATATCACTTATTGCAATACTACTTGGTCCTCTACATATGTTTCCACTTTAAATAGAATATTTTACTTGCAAAAGCGTGCTGTGCGAGCGATAACAAATTCAGATTACCGAGCGCATTCTGCTCCTCTATTTGCAAAACTAGGCATCATGGATATTTTTCAAATAAATTTATTTCAAATTTCTAAGTTCATGTTTTATTATCATAATCAGTTATTGCCTTCAATGTTTTTGAATTTATTTGAAACAAGCCACCAAGTGCATAATTACGGTACTAGAATAGCGAACAATTACCGGCCACATTTTTGTCGCACTAACATCAAACAGTTTACAATTCTTTATCAAGAAGCACAAAGATCTCAAGGAGAAGAAGACCAACTTAGCAAAAGGTGAGAAATTAAATTGTTCTATAGAAGTTATCAGCAATTATTTTATTACTGTAGGCTATACCTAAGGCATGTAATGACATCTGCAAATGATTAGACTTTCTAGTCTTCTCGGACAAGGATGATAAACCGGAGGTCCTGTGAGTGTCTCGCAAACCTTGTTCACATATAACTCTGTGGGACGTTAAAGAATCCACACACTATTCAAAAAGAGTAGAGGACTTAGTTCCCGGTGTTGAGGTCTATCTTTGTCACTTACATCATCACTCATCATGGGTTAGGAGGGTTCAGTGGCCTCATTAATGGACTGATAGTGACTGCCACTGATGCCGTTAGTATGCTGATGTCTAAGCCCACCGCAAAAGCAATGTAAACAGGAAACGTATGTTTGTCCTCTCACTCTCTACATTACACTACAGTTGGAGACACGGCCTGATCATTATTGTGCTCGCCTCATGATTGAGTAGTGTGGGTTAGAGCCCTGTCCAGGGGCATTGTGTTGCATTCTTGGGCAAGACCCTCTACTCTTGCAATGCCTCTCTCCACCCATTGCAGATGTATAAATGGATACAAGTGAATTTAATGCAAGGGGTAACCCTACAATGGAATTCTCATCCCATCCAAAGGGGAGTAGAAATACTCCTTGTTGCATCATCCTACAGAAACTGGAGATTTGCCACGACCTGTTGGGTCACTTGGCTTGTGTGCAAACTTGAGCTATACCTAAGGCAGAGTTTCTGTGGCGGGACATGGAGTATTTCATCTTCCCTTAGATGAGATGCTAATCCATTGCAGGGTTATCCCTACTGTGTACTGTTACCCATTTACACAGCTGGGTGGAGAGGGGCACTGTGATGGCAAAGCGTCTTGATCAAGAAAACAGTAGCCTGCGAGCAGGCTCACCTTAGATACACGCGCGTGAGCGACGCAGAGCAAAGCGGTCCGGCGGGAATTTCGTGCTCGCCGCGCGCGCTTGTGCTTCAATTCTCGCCTGTGCTCCAACGTGAGCCTGCTCACAGGCTAGGAGAACAACAAAGTGAGCCAGGACTCAACACCACACCTGCAAATGGGTAAACTGAACCATTGTTATGTATAATTAACAAATTGACGTCAGTTTCTCATGCGTTTGTCCTGTTATTGATCATGAATTTCGTCATAACATTGCCAAAGTAGCTGTGGATCCACGAGGTGATAGCCTAGTGGATCTGCGGACTACTTTGACAATGTATGACGAAATTCATTGACTATAACAGGGAAGACGCTTGAGAAACTGTCATCCATTTGTTTTTTTTACGATAAGAAACTGTCAAATTTTCCGCTCTCGCTCATTGCTGCATCGCATAAGTTATAAATTCATATGTCTGTCCGCTTATTGGCGATAAAAATTAGCCGACGAGCGCACGAGAATTTGTGCTGTTATCGTAAAATTGTGTGTTTTCTTAACAGATTAGCTTTTCTTGAGCTGCCATAACAATAAATATTATTTGTTTATCTTGTTTATATCACAGACTTGCTGCTTTGAGAAGTTAATTGACATCTAGAGAATAGACACAATTCTCTGAACTTAAAAACCATGGACATGTACTACACCTTTCAATGTTTCACAGGATCAAGGAACAGTATTTTAAATGTATTTTAAAAATTAATGATGGAGCGGTTTTCAATCACAAAAGACACAGACAAAACAGTGAACCAATCAAAACTCTTAAGTAATCACATGAAGCTTATGCAATGCACGGCAAAGCGTGGGAAAACAAGCGCGGAGAGAGTTACGATTGGTTTTGGTTTTACGTCTGATTAGGTCTTTCAAGTCAACTTTTTGACACTCGAATGAAAACTGCTCTATATCCATTGTAATATATCTGTAGGTTTGTTAGATATTTGTGTCACAGAACATCTATATTTTGAAAAAATATAGTAGAGTGGTTTTTCCATTGGCTGTTGGAATATAATAATTATGCGTTTGTTCTGGCTTTGCGTTGTCTGAATTGAGTAGTTAAGCTCTGATAAAACCTGAGTGAGATATTTTCTTCAAGACTTATTGAGGTTCAAGGGCAGTAAGTCGAGAGAGGATAATTGGCTTACTTCTTTTCATAGATGTAAATCAGAAAAGGAAGGAAGTGAACCAAGCCGACATTTTACATGTATATTCTAAGTGTTGTTTCATTGCCCATTTTCACAAAATAGGAACAACAATTATTAAAAAAGAATTGTTCTCGATTGTAAATGGTGGCAGATAACCATTTAGAGAGCTAGAGGGGAGGGCTTGTAAGTGAGGCGCGCGGGGAATGGGGGGGGGGGGGGGCGGCGGCGGTATTTTAGCAAAAAGAGTAGAGTATTTGCAGTAGTTGCTCTAAGAGAAAAACCATGCAACTTGCTCTAACGAAGCCGAACAAACATGATGTTTTTTCGTCTTCGCGAATGGCAGCAACAAAACGAAAACAGCAGTGATTACCAGGCCTAGGCACGTATTTCCCACTCTTGCATCAAATGGTATTTTTCCTTTGCTTTGTGATTGGCTCTGATCGGTCGCCGTTGAAACGAGCGGGGAATGACTTCTGTTGGTTTGTTTGTACTCTGCGGTATTTGCGTTTCCTGTGTTTGACCAGCGTGATTACCTTAGTTGAAAGTCTTACTACTGTACAGTCGATAGAAAACCGCGGTGACATGAAAGGGACGGACCATTATCTTTTCGAGGGGGGAGGGGGGGAGATAGCGGGGAAGGATTGGGTGATTTCCAAAAAAAAATCCTACACGGCGAAAACTGCTGAAAGCAAAATCGTTCAAGGAGAGCCATGGGGGCAAAATCGAACAAGTGCTTTCCACTTTTCGGTGTTAAAAAAAAAATTCTTGCACAAGCTTAGCTATTGCCTATCCTCAAATAATCATGCACAACCTAAAGGTGAGGAAAAAAAAAACATGCTCCTGAAAATTGTCCACCCCCTCCCCTCCCTCCTTCAACAAATATGGTCAGTCCCTTTGTTTGAAGTTTTACGATAGTCAATGAAAAACCGCTGTGTTACATGTAAGAAAATACTTAGCTTTGGAGTCGCCTAACAGTGCATATAAATTATGATTTGGCGGTGTTACATTATATTCATTTGAATGATGATTTCCGATGCTTTTATTTTGTGCAATGACGGATGTTCATAATTTTTACAAAAACCTCGTGTCTGATATTGTTGAGACTCTATTGACTGTGTAAATATTATGTATCCTACTGAGGCTGTTAGGATTGGGAATAACGCACCAGAGAATAAGCCAACCAGCTGAATCTTTGATTGTCGGACCTGTATTTTTCTAAGCATATTGGACCGGGTAAAGTTTGTATGCTCTGTTTTAATTATAGATCGTGTAGTGTAATAAATCTCTTATCTGCCAAGCTTTCTCAAGACAGATCAGTCTCGAAGAATATCGACTCTCGGTCTTTTTTTGTAGAGAGTCCAGGATGTTCTTTTTTCCACTACGGCCGTTGCGCTCAGTTAACAAGATCTGAGGCACCTTAGCAGTCCTTAGCTAATTTGGACCTTGCATTTTTTTGTGGTGAGTTAGTTGCCATTGTTAATAAAATAAAGAAACCAAAAAACAAAAATTCGCTGACTCACTTCTTTGATATGATGCAGCAAGTCACAGCAGGATTGACCCAGCAATGGGATGTATTTTGGGAGCATATTTGCAATAATGGTATTGTTAAAACGCGTTTCCGATAGGCTGCGACACTTATTCCACAGGAAGATGTCAAACACACTTTAATCAATAATGCCGGATTCTTCATATCAACTGACAAATGAACCGATACGAAGTCTTGTTGAACTCGCCATAAATTAAAACTTAAATGCAGTCACTTAAAGCATTTTGAGCCGTTTTGGTCACATAAATTTACCTTTATATTTAAACCTTAAATAATAGATTACTAAGATAGAAAAACACTAATGAGATAATAATAAACTCTAGAGAAACAAGGAGAAGATTAACACGGATTAAAAACGAACTTGAAAAACTGAGGCTAAACTTTTCACGATGCGGAAACCTGTAACTCCTTAAAAGAGTCAAATAGCAGTCGAGTATCAGCATCATCAAACACGGGCTTTTCGTAAGTGCCGGAATAATTGGTGGAAAAAATGGTCAATAAAACTGTTATACGGTCGAAATTGTATGGGCGTCTGCTGTGGTTTTAGCACACGCGAATCACGGCAAATCGTTTCATTGCAGAACAAAAGTAAGCTTTTTTTTCCCCAAACTTCTAACGTCATTATCAAAGATCAATGACAAATATTGGCCTGCTAACGAGTATCACGGATTTGCGGTGAACCGAAAAAAATACCACTTATTTGCGATATCATTCAGTTGATGAATATAAACTTGATAAATCTAAAGAAAGGTAGAATTCGATTTATCAACAACACTTTCTGTTCCTAATTCCAGTACGTTTTCCCGTCATCTATGATCTGTGTGTGAACTTTCGTTTCGCCAATTTTTTTATATAAGATTCTTGCTTACACTGGTGGTATTTTTAGCGTGCTGACTAATCGTACAGCTGGGTCATGTGCGAATAGTGCGACCGATTTCCGGAATTCGGCTGAAACATAGGTAGAGCTAAATATATATTCTAAAATAATTACTCCGAAATTAGAATTCCCTCCCCGGCACTGAAACCCTCGGGCAGTTTTAGATTAGCGGTTTGCTCCGAGTGCGGCCCGCTTGAGGAAGCTTACAGCTTCGACTGACGGGTTCCCGAGACAAGTTAGAAGGTTTAAAGTGATCTTCTGGAGAGGTCCTTAATAAGAGAGTTCAGAGATGTTCTTTTTAATGAAACAATTTTACCTGAAGTGCATATCGTGTTTATCAAAATTACTAAAAATCGTGATATTGTTCAATTATCATGATCAAGATGAAACTGAGAGAGATCTTCGGTGATATTGCGTAGAGTCAAATATTATAAACTACGATAGACTTACCGTGAAATTAAAGAAAAACGTTTTATTTTGGTTGCATGACTGACTGAATTTAAAACTTTAATCCACAGGAAAAATCAGTGTAACGGAAAAATATATATGATGATTGTTTGCAAGGTACAAAATATCCGGGTTTTTTTTTTGACAGATCCTTAGACAATTTCGCTTCCGTCTTTTCACTCCCAGAGCTTTGCAAAACCACTTTCGAAATTGATTGACGTTCTTTACTGCGACTTTCAACAGCATGCGGACTCCAAAATGAAAAGCTCAACCAACAAATGCGTTTTTCGCTACCGTCAATCAAATGTTCCGACTACTACCGAGCACTGTTCCGTTGTCTGAATGGTGCTCAACAATTTGATTACCACGCGCTCGGCAGTAGTCGGAAGCTGGGAGGAGCCGCCGAACATTTGATTGACGGAAGCGAAAACGTAATTGTCGGTTGAACCTGGAATTTTAGAGTCCGTATGTTACTGAAAGGTGCAGTAAGGAACTTTGCACCAATATCTTGGCGGAAAAATCCGTATCACCACATTCTTCCTAAAATGACTTCAATAAAAACCCTTTTCGTACAAGTTAAATTGCATACGCAATTAGCCATAAATTGACACGCTATTAAAAAAAAGTTTGAAAAGAATATGCCAACCTACTCTGCAGATTACCCATAAGCCATTTTCTTCTCGAGATGGCCTCTGTTTCAAAACGAGGCCAGACGTTGACCCTTATTTAACATTAGAGTTTAGTGAGAGTGAAGATGAGAAGGTATACAGTTGTTGACTGTTATCAAGTTTTGGGTCATTAGCCGTGTGTCAGGGTTTTGGTCCAAGCTGGATTTGATTAAAGTAATTCCCTAGTAATTGTTCTACTATCAAACTTTTTTTTGAAACTTTGCGTAATTAACATTCATGATAAGAGCATTAGAAAAATGCAATAAAAAATGGGGTCACCGTGCTTGTTTGCGCGTCAGCGGGCTCCTCAAATGGGGTATTTTTACTGGTTGCGCGTTAAAAATACGAATCACGTACATACAGAATTAAGTCTTCGTTACTTGGAAGACGCAAAGTTTTTTCTTGAAAGCAAAGCTTTATTAATTGACATAAGCAGGATTGCTTCATTTAAGCCGTTTTTGATTGTTTGGTTTCGGGAATATTGCACTTTTTCGGACAGTTCCGTGGTTAGCTTGAAGTCCTCGCTTCGCCAAAATACACCCAGTTGGGAACTATTTTCCTAAGAGAAAAGGAATATTTATTTCGTTGTCGAGCTTAGTTTGAGGGAAATCTTTTACGTTTTGTACGTGCACGCGCTCGTGTGTGCGCGCTAATGACGCGAAAATCGTGCGCAGTAAGGGTGCGCAATGCAATACTAAGGAATTACCTTAAAGTCATTGTTATCACTGCACTGACTTGTAACTGAGCATTTAGCTATGGAAATAGACTGTGGCTCAAATTTCATAGCAGGAAAAAACAGATCTGTTCTTCAATTTTGATAGGAGGCTTTAATAAAACACTGCAAACAAATAACAATACGCACTTCTAAGATGTTAGAATACTCCTGGCATCCAGATACATTATCTCTCTCTCGTCTCAATTATTTTAAAATTATCATAATTACTTAATAATAAATTATGCTATGTTTTGGTGTCTCTTAATTACAGTATTTTCATACTGGAAGCTACCACTCCTCTCAAGAAGTATCATGTTCAATCACTGTGGTCGCGTCTCTCTGCCTATATTGTTCGTCACAACACCTACGTATGTCAGTCGACGCCTCTTCTACCCACGTGGTTCTGATCGGAGCCGCCCGTGGATATCAGCACTTCGCGAAGACCACGAGATACACTCGGTAGACCCGACGCCGATCCAGCGACAAATCTGCCTCACCTTGAAGTTGGTTAACTTGGTTACAAGATTAAAGAGTTTTCTTTGGCCATCAGGCAAGTGGACGCGCCCGGATCCGGATAAAATTCCGACTATTACACGATCTTTCCCCTTTTCCAGAAGGTGTGTTCTGACGTATGTTCCAGCGCCGGAACTTCCTGATGACGCATCGCATCGACAGATCAATAAATTGCTCATCACTGCTGATTCACAGTGGCTGTACCACAAGGAATTCGATTTTTTGTCCCCGGGAAAGCTGGAAAAGTGGATTTTGTACCGATGTCGACCCTTAATGACTCCAAGCCTGAAGAATGGCCGTTTTTGCGCTCTGTGCAGCGTGATCACGGCATAATCAAAGCTTGGGGGACTGCTGTTTAGGCGCCAGTTTTGCGGGAACTTAACGTTGTTCACGCCAACCCAACGTAATTTCTTATTTCGCCGGAGAAATCCCACCTTCAAGTTAGCGATCTCCGTTAGCAGCCGCTGACCATCATGGATGCAGTGCGCGGATGTCAGAACGTGCTGCTCAGAGATCAGGGATCCTGTACAACCAGTCGATATCTTCACGCTCGCTGAAAACGGGAATTTTTGTGCTTGACTGGAAGTGTTCAACCTGATGCGGCCGTCACGCCCAAAAATAAGTCTTTTTAACCGAGACTTTAAGGGTTGCTCAAATTCGGACAAAACTGATCGATAGCTTGCTCTTTGAGATGGCGACAGAAGTTCTGGTTCAGGCTCTTCAATTATCGCGGAATCGGCCACGTGGTAAAGATGTGATCCATTAGCTGTGCTGAAATCATCAAGATCGCGAATTGCCAGTCTGGTCAAAGTTTCCGAACCATTGTGCCACAGCGTGTTGTAGTTTAAGTCGATTAGATTTTCTTCGACATCATTGGAAAACTCTGTGAGCATTTCATCGTAACTTAAGGTCGTCGTTTCCGAGGGCTTAGTGTCTCCGGTTTCGCCATGGCTTCTTCTTGATCGTCTTACTTTGGGCAAGTTAATGTTCTCTAGAGACTCGCTGTTCTTTTCGTTGCGTCTAGTCGACGCGACAACTTCTCCTGAAAATGTTCCTATCAAAAACGTACTGAGTACAATTGTTGGCCAACAAAAGTTGTTCTTCATTTTTTTCACCTCCTCAGTTCTTCCTTGAAGTACACTCGAGAGGGAAATGTGGTTGTGTGTATCCGTGATCTTGTTTTGATGTTCTTAAGTAGCTTGCGGATGTCGCGGAAAATTGCGATGAAGAAGCCGAGTGCACATGCTCAATCTCGCCAGGCCGATATTGTCGAAAAAAAAAATTCACCGGCGATCGAGGTTGAGAACACAAAAGATTCGCGGGACAAAAATTTTAGAGGCTAATGTTTCTTATTAGAAATTCGCTTGACGCCTCTGCACATGTTTAAAATTTGAAAAGGAAATTGAAATAGTTTTTGCGACACGTAAAACTTGGTGAACAATCCTACCGGCTTTACGTAATCATGATCATACCACGAACGCCGGGAAAAAAAGAGGTACGCACTGAACATTGTTAAAAAATGCTGATTGAGGGCATTAGTATTATGATTTCCGACGCTGACGAACGACACTTTAATTTTATTTAATTCCACTTTACAAAAGGCTAAATGGACTCTTAGAGTTGGCAAAGGGTTCCGCCCAACGTTTAACACCTGTTAATACGAAACCACAATCCTTAAAATCACGAGGCTTGTGTGGGCTAACATTGTGCAAGAATACAAAAAAATTAAATTGTTTTCACCGGAGAACGGGTCGCATTGGAAACATTTAAAACAAGAGAACTGATAAACAATACGCGGTCAGTCGGCTTTTCGGTTCATTAATTCGGACAAGGGAAAAAAAGTTCAACCGACAATGGCGTAGCACTTGTACGCAATAAAGGCTGCATTTAAACGCTTAACGCCTGATCGGACTCAAGTATTTTGTTGTTTGTTGAGCAAGTGATGAGTCTTCTTTGCGCAAAGCAATGATCGGGATGTCTCAAACATGCAATATAATAATTAAAAAATTCTGGAACTTTCCAGGAGAAGTTTCTTTGTTAAGAAAGCTTAGGGCGCATTGTTCCACAGGACGGTCCGATGGTGGCGATCAGCGGGAAGGAAATAACTTCTTTAATGCCATAACAATAACTTAACTCTTGAAAACATTTTTCTTTGCACTTACTTAAGTTCTTTCTCTTCGTATGCAGGTTTGGTATAGTCTTTTAAACCATCCACTTCGTTAATTACGTTGCTAATGGAATATATATATATATTACTGTGGGAATAAGTTGCACTCTTAATGTTTATTTATATATATCAGTTTGGAATTTCGTAATTTCCCGACTGTTTGTCTACTCTTACGAAATATGACGTCATATAACATCAGCCATTTCAGACTATTTTAAGGTAGTGACTTATGTACGGAAGAGATTAATCCTTAAATGTTCAGAATTTCTAATTTCGGTGGCTGTTAGGATGATTGAAACATTTGGTCGGTCAAAATGGTTTGCAATACACATACTAATATAAACTAAATGAGACAATTCATAAGAGTGAGTGGTCTCTAAAAATAATATCCACAATAATGTGTCTAGGTTCACACTTGACAACCTTTACAAGATGGTCATTTAGGTGGTTCAAAAAAACCTCTGAGTGTTTTTGTTAAAAGACATTGTCTGCTGACTACAAGACGGGTGCTTACCAATAGCCTATGGAATTCACAACGATCAAACGTCGCTGCCAGAATTTAAGAAGAGACTTTTGCAGAGAGCTCAATCTTTCGTTTCTGCAAGTTAACTGTCTATTTAATCAGTTCACTAACACATCTTGGAGTTATTTCCAGTTTTGCAGAGATCATTAGCTTTCAGTGAAAGCTCGTCAGAGCGCTTATTCACCTTCAACCTTCATCTTTCACATGCAGACAGTGTCGCCAGATTGCCGCTCGGTCCAATACTGAAGTACGTTAAACAGTTTTCAACGAGGCCATCGCTCTCCAAGTAAGAGCGGCCTCCTCAATCAAACCTGACCAGTTTTACCTAACGACTGTCTGTTGACGTCAGGCTCGCTATTGAAGCATGCATTGAGGCAAATTCAGCTCGTAACTGATTTAGATGCAAACATTCAAACATTCCTGTGAATTAAATATTGGGGTTCTTCTGAAAACTCAATCGAAACTGGTTCAGCAAAACTCAAGTCCCTTTTGAGTACTCATGATCAAACCACTTGCGCTATCCTTCCAGCCTTTTGTAACCCACCGGCACACCTAGAACAGATTGGAACCCGTTGAGTGAAAGGATGCAAAATGATCAAGACGCCCAAGCAATGATAAAGTGATAGCAGTTTCTCTGAAGTACCCTTACGGGGGCGCTGGTTTCGAGTTCTTCCAGATCACAATTCACTAGCACATCCATTCTTAGGCTCGATTTCCAGCACGAGCTCCTTTCCCGAATGCATCCTCCGTCCCTAACCAGCTTTTAACTAATTTAATGCGAACTTGGCCCGTTTAAACAATTAACGACTCCCTTCTTTCGTATTGGAGTGCAAAATTATGTTTTTACTTTGACGTATTCATATGTACAGAATGTAACACTTCATACTGCACTTGGATAGGGTTCTATAAGACTCCAAAAGGTCGATAAGAAAGAGAGAGTGCAATGAAACATCTCAACTATATTTATTGTGGCGATCAGACTGCGGAAAGCGGCAGTTCCTATTTCTCAGTTCGTGATGCGTTTTGCATGTTATGCAACCTCAAGCTCCCAATAGCATCCATCAAGACCTCCAAAATGACATCAGTATGCTGCATCTGCCCAGGTACGGTAAAGCCTATATCAGGTCAGTGGCCCTTATAACTTGAAGTTATCCCGGTTTGATTTCTGTAGTATGAAGCAACTAGGAGAACTTCTACTGCCCCCTGGATGAGATGCTAGTCCATCGCAGGATTACCCCCGAGCGCTGTTAAATTTTCCCTAGGTGGATGGAGAGAGGCACTGTGGCAAAAAGTCTTTTGCCCAAGAACAAGACATTAAGTCCCTGACCAGGGTTTGAACCCAGACCGCTTGCTCAGGAGTCGAGCGCACTAACCATGAGGTCACAGCGCCTCCTGCTTCTTCTTAGGAGAGGTACCTGTTTTGCACCCAGCGGGTTTCGCACACAAGCGAGTTCGCATTCACTGGGTTCGCCCCAACATCGATTCAACTAGCGATCAAGAGCTTAAAATTTCTCTTTCTTTCACCGAGCAAACAAGAAAACGTTGAAAGCATGAAGCAAAATCACACTGACAAAAACATGATTATTTCTCATTCTTTTATTCGTTAATTAAGGAAAACTCGAAAAAGAAAGTTTGTAATGCGATCAGGGGTGCGAAGTCGGTGCTATCCTCTCAACCTTGTGAGTCTCGTAATTGTGATGGCCTAAGGATGTCACTAAGAAAGCAACGACTTCTCGATTTGCAAACTATTTCCACTTTCTATCTCTCATATCGTGAACACCCTAACGCTTGTACCATTTCAATCCTGATTAACTGAACCTCTAGCAATTTCCGCCGTCATGTCCACGTCTTGCAGTGCACTGACAAAAAAATTACGTTTGAGACTGAGGCAAATGCGAGTGTCATTAACAGT
>JAHPZR010032540.1:0-7500 GCA_019787425.1 Platygyra sinensis | reverse complement strand
AGTCTGTCCTTAACTGCCGAGAAGGGATGTGAGTGATATGGCTGTAGGAATGCATAACGTACTGGCCAGACCATGGGTTGGTGTTCGAGTGTGTCACTTGCTTTTATTGTTGTTTTAACATTCTACTACACGATGCCCTGTTCAATTCGAAAGCTGCACACCACTTTCTTGGGAAAACGGCCCATTAGTATAGATTAGTTTTGCCTAAATACCTCGTTGTAAACTCTAGAATGAAGTAAAACGTCGCCTTTGCCTTGATCGATACATTTAATATGAGTGAGAGTGACCTAGCCACGTCAAAAATAACTCAGTACTGTTTTCTTGTAAATATTAGAATTTATAATCCATCAAATATTGTCGCTCGCGCGCGATTGGTCTGAACACTCACGTGACAGAATATACCCCAGCTAAAACTGGAGAATATCCGAGGATATTCCCCAATTTTCAAAACTGCGCGCGTTGCAAAAATGATTTGAAGGATAATAAAAACAATAGCCTCCATTTGGGGCGAAAATATGTTCGGGTATTTGTCGTTGGACATTATCTGTTCCTCGAAGCTCACAGTTTTCCTCGAGCTACGCTCTCGGAAAACTGTTCGCTTCTCGAAAAAGACAAGGTCTGCGGACAAATATCGTTGCATATTTTCGCGGCAAATGGAGGCTATTGTTTATTTAGCAAAATACTACAATACTAGTTTATTAATTCGAATGCTGCAAAGTGACTGGCTAAGCTATCGTGCATTGTCAGCCATTATAATCCGTCAAATATTTTAGTTCACTCGCACGCGATTGGTCTAAACGCATCACGTGGTTGAATATGCCTCGTGTGGGAAAAAAAACCATTTGAGAGATAATAAACAAAACAGCTCCCACTTGACTTACAATATATGCTCGAATGTTTGTCGTTGAACATTATCTGTCCCTCGAAACTTCCGCCTTGCATGTGGCCGTTGCGCCTCATATTTGAATTGATCAATCAGGATTCAGCAGGCGGGAAAAGCTGAGTTGTCCCGACGTCAAATGCATGTTGGCAGGAAACACATCGGATTGTAAAAAGTGAAAAATATGAAACATTTTGTGTCTGTTAACTTTTAATCTGGCGTCAAAAGTGAGACAACCGCGTCCGGCAACTTTCCCTTCGATCCCTGCCGCCAGGTAGGATAAAATTTGTCATTTTGGACAAAATATTCTGTTCATCGTCATTTTAAATCCAGAATTCGGGAGTTAAACATTAGAAGAGGCCAAATCAATTTAAGTATTGTCTTTAAGTTTTGTTAGTATCGAAGAAAGACTATTGTCCTGTCGTTTCGGTAGGACATCATGGTTTTGAGTGCCCGCAGCCACCACATGCAAGGCGAGGACAAATTCGCCCCAAACGGATGCTACTACTTGTATAGTAGTCCACTATAAATTAGCGACATCTGCGACGCGCGCGGAAGAAAAGAAATAAAAAATTATTATGCAAAAGAAGTTTAGTTAGAATTCTACAAAAGCAATGCAATCGTTCGCTCTCTAAGTGTTAAATAAAATAGGAGGTTTTTAAAGGTGGAGACTAAATTCGAAATGCGAAATGGCTGCAGTGAAAGGTCATTAAATTTTACAGCTCTGATATGTAATGTTACGATCCAAAAATATTTTAATAAATAGGTCACATGACTGTCAGCTCCACGGTCTAAGCCATTACATCGCCGCATTGTTCCATATTATTGGCCTGTAGTTGATTTTTTGAAGTGTTGGGGTGTGGCAGATTTTGCTTTCGAGTTGATGGGAGCCTCCTATGGACTCTAGTCACTGGGGTAGACGGGCATCTTAGCGACGATGTCGTGTCCGTGATCGCTTCTAGACTTGCTCGGAGGTGAATCCATCCAAGCACGTATCTGCGCCAACTTTAGCGGCGTGATCTTCGTGGCGACGTTCATGCGACGTTTCTTTTGTCGCCCGCGATACTTTACGCGCAACGAGCCAGAGAACACGCCCACGACAAATCGTTCTGCTTTGTCCCCTTTAACTTTTTTGCCAAAGACCCCCGCGCCAGAGCTACCGTGGAACGAATCACAGCGGTTCAGAATGGCGTGATTGACGCAGTACGAATTGCAGTAAGAATACCAGACGGTGTTCAGGGGTTTGTCAGCAGGAAACGAAGCAAACTGGATCTTCATTTCAAAGTTTAATTTCTCGGGGATTTCATACAAGCCTAAGTACTCGTTCTTGTGTGGTCGACGGAGCCTTATCACAGAGTAATCGTAGCGGAAATCTCGTGACAGAGTCCAACCTCGCGGGACTCTTACGTAATCGACTCCAATCTGGATCACCTTGCGCTGATGCCGCAATATAAACACTTTCAGCTCCTTAGGATCGTCAAAATTCCATTTAAGCCCACTATGAACACAATGCGCTGCGGTAAGAACGTGGTACTCAGAAATGAGAGTTCCTGTGCAGCCCGTGGAGATCCTCACCACTGCGGAATAGGGAAGCCTTTTGGATTCCTCGAGAGTGACTTCTTTTCGATCGTCTGAGCCAAACACGTGCCTTCTTCGCCGATGACGCCCGGTGTTGTGATGATCGTTGTATAAGTGGAATGCACCTGGGTCCAAGTTTGGATCTTCAAGTTCGAGTTCTGAAAGCTTGCTCCATACATCGTGTGTGGCGTTTATTTTGCCGGTGGCGAGTTTCTCCAAGTCCACAAGTGTGAGCGTAAGACTGCCGTTGGACCAAAACGTTTCATAATTAAGTCGCGACAAGTTGTCTTGCCGCGTGTCGTTAAGCAATTCTTCGATGTACACCTCGGCGGAGTAGTTGTTGGGTGTGAACTTGCCGGTATGGTTTGATTTATCCAGTGGAGTGGTAAGAACATCTTTGATGTAGAAATTAAGAGGTGGGAAATCGTCGTCAGTGGTATCCTCTGCTGTCCTCACAGCTGTCCTCGGTGCCAAATTCTGATCACTAGTGTTTACCAACTTATTAGCAACTCCTGTGGGTGTACCATGCGACAGACAAACCAACGCAGAAAACGGAAAAGCCCAGGATACAAAACTCGCCACAGCTATCATTTCAGCCAAACCCATAATTGTTGATATCTTCTTATTTTGGCGCCGTTGCTCTCAATGAGTTCTTGCTGCGAGGCGCGATGTTTTCTAAGCACTGGGCGAGGAAAATCTGCGAATGAAAGAACAAGGAAGTAATTTTCTGTGCGGCAAAACTTAAGGATATACTCACGTAAAACCGCAACATATATAAGCACCATCTTTTACGATACTTAAACTAACTAACAGCGTTAGTGGTTCACCTGTTAATCTCTACTATTGATTTCGAAAATGTGACTTTCTCAGTCCTTTCTTTTGCCCTCTCGCGGTAGCAATTGGGTCACTTTGGCTTTACTTTTATCATAGTTAACTATGCTTTTATCTGCCAAATTTTTGTCTTTCAGATCCAAATTAAAACACCTTTCCATTTACAAGTTCCTGTAATTAACAGCGGGACCATCGGTTTTCCTAATTGTAATGGTTAAGGGGGTTACAAATAGAGGTATATAAATAGATCTCGATATTTAAGGAAGTTTTTAATCAACTTATCGTACGCGTGTATCTCGTGTGCGCATTCATTAAATTATTAAAGCAGACTTTCCCTTGAAAAATAGCTACAATGCAAAAATTGACCAATTTGACAGCTTAAAACTGTACTGCAAGTGTTGCTTGTCAAATTTGTAACGCTTTTGGAATTATGTCAGTAGTATTGCATCGATGTCGTACACAAAAATAAATGTTGTGAGCGAGGGAACTCATAGTTTATTCATTTTCAGTGTCTATTTTTAGACGTTCTGTATGTTGCTAGCACAGTCTTTGAACACGCTTTTCACCTGCAGTACAATATACTTTGAACAACACGATTGATTGATTGCACGACTTTGTGATTTCAGCTAAAAATATAACTGCTTATTTTTCACAGTCGTCTTTCGGTCTACAAAATGTGTACATGTTATGTAACGCTTTCGAGTGGTATATAGTGATATTTTATTTTATACCTTGGAAATATCTTACTTGTCACTTGCGTTTTCTTGGAATACACACTCGCCTTTTTAGAAAAAATACGGGCAATGAGCAACATGTCCGGGTGTATCATATGCTAAACCATCAAATAAGGGATTTACTATCCCACTATTATGTCATGTTCTTGTATTTCGGCTTCTAGTTTGTGAAATACATCCTGTATCATCCGAAAATTATCGATCGCAGGCGGTTGTGAATAACGAAAACAAAACGCGACTTAACGGTGCAAAATGGGCGGGGCTCTTATTTTGAACGTTCTCTTGACCTAATATGGTCAAATGGTGTAATAGTGGTGTGCTAAATGGTAATAATGGAACATGCAACTAATTGAAAACTTAACGGTAAGTTTTCTCTATAGTTTTTTTCAGATTCGCTTGTTTTGCGCTTCCGCGTCACTGAACCCTTTCTTTCGGACAGTTCCATGTTGAGAAACATGACACGTTTCTCTGTAACAATTTTTCTCCGGGAAGAAATACGTGCTATATTAATTAAATATTTGTTAGACGTAAAGCAAATTTAAAATTAAGTTATTTAGTCTAATAAACGAACTGACGAAATTCGAAGAAAGGAAAACTTTGCGGTGGAGCAGGGAATAATAGCAGGACTTATGATTCTATTTGAATGCTTTTTGATTATGAGATACACCTAACAGAGTCGAATTTTCACATGTTGCATTGTTTCCTAATTTCAAAACTCTCAGCCACGTATGCTAAAACAACAAAATTAAAAATATGTTTACTAGGCCAGCAGTCTGTGAGGCAAACACGTTCTGTAACTTTCATCAAGTGTCGCTCGCTGGTCCGCAAGGCGGGTACGTTTTTGATGATGCTGTATCGTGGCGGTCCTGTATGGCAGTTGGCGAATCCACCAGCACTGAACGAACGAGAGACGGAACACAATGGACGACTAATTTTCGGACTCAGGATCTGAAATAAAGTTATAGCCTGCCAATAAATTTTCCACGAAACGTCAGCGCCGTAGCTAGTAACAGGCCAACCGAGGCACTTGCCTCGGTCATTTCTTTGGCTTTTGTTGTTTATAGTACCTAATACCTAGGAAGAGAACTCAACCATGGACTGATTGCCTCAGTCATAAGTTATTCATAGACATTGCCTCAGTCAAAATTTTTTTCTGGCTACGGCCCTGAACGTCGAACTGAAGTCGGATTACATTTTATGGCCATCAGGAGCCATCTTTTGGGCAACATTATATCATTCTCGAGATTATAATTTTACAGATGAAGTTGTATTTGTTCAACTCATTTTTATGAACCCGCGGTGGGAATCCGGCGCCGAGCTTTAGTAATTTTACATGCCGCTGAGTTTTGAAGCGATTTTTAAAATTCTTTTTGTCCTGATGCAATCGCAATTAGTTAGAAATAAGCCTAAAATAAATTGAGAAACTGTAAGCATGAAAGAGAATGCAAATGTTAAAAGATAAAGAAAGGCAGCTTATTGTCTGTAGGTAGTGTGCTGTGAGATGGTTAACGACCCGTTAAGTAATGTATCGAAAGTAATGATGAGAGTAACATATTTTTCAGTAATAATCAAATGCAGCGGCAAAAAGACATGAATAAACGTTATCTCTTAATATTCGCCGTTTCTTCAAAGGTTGCGATTCCGTCCGCCTATGCTGTCTGCCCTCGCAACGCTGTGCATTCATTCAGCACTGGTGAAATTTAATCGTTCGCATCGATGGAGGGAATGTTTTTTCGTGTTAAAACTTACATACATATCAGTATCGTTCGTGTTTCTCTTTCCCAGTATTTCTTGTACAAATCTCAGTATACACACGAAATAAAAATGTCTTTCTTCTCTATCTTCGCGTGACTTCCTCTGTTGTCGGCAGTGCGGCCCAACAAGAAGATATCTAGTCTAGCAAGAGTCCTGCTGAATAAGACTTACCCGGAGGCTATCCCACTGTAATGCATGATTATCTCATCACTCTCAATTAATCACAAAGGCCGCGTTTTTTAATACGGTCTTCCCTGATTGATCATAGCTGGATAAATTCGCATTAAGCATTGCACCAGAACAAGTCCGTCGAGTCCGCTCCTCTTGAAACCACTCGATTTATCTCGGCACGGCAAAGAAGAAACTAGAAGGAGGTGGAATTAATGACGGCGTGAACGCCGTAAAATTCCGCCAAACACCAAAGGAAGACTAAAAGAAAATCTTTTAACACTTTGTATAATGTCTTACAACTTTTCTAAACTGACTTGCTTTTTGAATCAGATTTTTCGCCGCAAATACTTGCTACGTCGATATATATAATATTAGACCTGGATAAGATTCAGATAACAAAACACCAATTTTGATAACAGTTTTGGGGTTTGCTAATGGCTTTAGTGCTAAGAAGCTATGCTGAACAAGGTTCAAAACAAACTGGTTTCGACAAACAAACAGTTTGTATTCAATCTCAACATTCTGTCTAACACCGTGACTAACCAAACAAGGGGAACTTTGTGTTAATTAAAATGTGATAACGAATGGCTAGGTTTGCCTTGATAGACACTGGATAGACCTCACTGACAGCAAAACATACCTTTCTTATTCTGCACTGGAGTGTTTGACGAGCAATATCAAGGTAGGAATCTCTTTGAAACCCTTTGATCCTTCCCTGCGTGAAAAATATAGCATACGCCAACAATTAACAGTGTAATAGTTAACAATATAGTGGTTTACGTTATCAACAACAGCGGGGTTCAAAGCCGTTATGATCACAATTTAGGGGGTAGGTCATCCTATTCACAAAGGACGCAGCCAAGTGTTTTTATACAAAATAAAACCGTGACCAATGCGCTCCGCCATTTCCGGACCCGACAGGACAGGACCCGACTTCGCGAACTTTATACTCGGGCGCGAGCAGAACAATCGCGATTTCACTACGTAATTGAGTGAAGTGACACACTGAACAATTCAAGTGACCATAAAATTCCTTCATATTAATGATTTCAATCTACTTTGGTTTTCTTAGTCAAGTTTAACTGGCATTTTTTTTACATTTCTCAACTGCAACATCATCAAAGGAAGAACTCATACACGACTCAACTATAAATCATAAGAAATTGTGGACACATTGTATTTAACACTTCAACGATGACTGTTGAGTAGCTAATTCAAGAGAACTAGTTCATCGGTGTGATTCTGCTCTCATGACTTCTTTATTGTTGTTAATATACTGATAAGCTTATACAATATAAAGTTGTATTCGTGCAGAAATTCAGGATTTCACGTACAACTGTTGTTTATTTCGGGTGACTTTTTTTAAACTTTCAAACTTGTAAGTCTTGCTTACGTGGCATTACAATGGAAGTGAATTTCCTAATTCTTGCGCGCAGGTTTCGTTTAATTTCTCTCGAGTAAAATGTTTTGAAACTTTCTCCCCCTTAAAGCTTAATCCTCCACTGCTGTAATTTAACATCTTAAAGCGATTCAGTGCGCGCGTGTACCCTT
>JAHPZR010032539.1:12500-18161 GCA_019787425.1 Platygyra sinensis | reverse complement strand
TGGGGTGGTAATTTGCGGAGATCGAATTTATAGGGAGGGAAGTTAAGGTAAGAAAGAATCCTTAGCCGTTAAAATTTAACTATAATGTTAAGTTGTGATCATTTATATGGAAGATAATGTGGAGAAGAGCTGACTTTGGAGACTTGTGAAAAATTAAAGAGTTCAATTTAGATAAGAATATATATTTAGCTCATTGAGTAGGAAAGCATAATTCTGGTTCAATTTGTTTGAAATTAACGTCTCTTTTTCAATCTACAGTTTTACCCAATTAGCTAAAGCGGTTATCAAAACGAGGATTGAACGAAAACGTGGAAGAAATAATTTTCCTGACAAACAGATGGTGACACTGACGTCTTATTTGTATTGAGTTAGAACAACATCAAACCGCTAACAGTGGGATCCTAACGTTTATTTTATTTGTCGTACATTGAATTCACCATCGCTTTTCTGATTGGCCGAAAGCGTATAGTAGATTTTCGAAATCAGCACCTGTGACGTCATCCAGCTGTAATC
Source organism: Platygyra sinensis (assembly GCA_019787425.1). Taxonomy (NCBI): domain Eukaryota; kingdom Metazoa; phylum Cnidaria; class Anthozoa; order Scleractinia; family Merulinidae; genus Platygyra; species Platygyra sinensis. Next base: position 17,648 of record JAHPZR010032539.1, on the reverse strand, counting down.
ACATCAAGTTCGCGCGCTTTATGTTGCTTGCCCACAGTGAAGAGGCAAAGACATAACTTGCATCTGTTTTTTTTCTCCAAGTCAAGGAAGAACTGCAAGTGAGCGCAATATTATTCTGTCGCTCTTATTTTTTGCACAATAAGGAGATGGTCGATATATCATCATTGATGCAATGACATTAAATTTTACAGTATTCAGGGCCTAGATCACTGTAGACCAAACCCGCTTGGAAAGGAGCGAAACAGTGAAAAGATCTATTGAAGTGTCACCGCGCCGTCGCGGTCAGCTAAAAAGACAGAATTCAACAGGAAGAACACGGTTGGGGTCGGCCATCAGAGAATAGAACAAGAGAAAAACACAACAGAATGAAACGGAAGGCAAACGCGAGAAGGATCGAAATTACTTTGTGCAAAATAAAAAGTTGCTCTCAGCTTTAGCTAATTTGCTAATGTTGAGTTTTCTTAAAGTTTTCAGTTGTCATGGTACGAAAGAAAGGGAAAAAAACAGACAATCAAATTATTAACACGCGTGTGAGGTCTTTGACGTCCTGTGTGCGCATGGTTGATTGCTTACAAAATCAGGCCTTATTATATCTCCATGCAACAGGATATTAACAAATATATACACTTAATTTTTAAAAATATACATAATTGCTTTAATTTGTTCTCGCAAAATTAAAAAATATAACAATTATTCCATGAGCCCGCGTTGGATATGAAGTGATAGAATAACCAACGAGCGCGTAGCGCGAGTTGGTTATAATCACTTCATATCCAACAAGGGCGAATGGAATAATTGTTTTAGTAAATTCTCAAACCGGGTTTTGCCGCCGATTTTTATTTCCAAAATTTTACAAAGCGAAAAATTTTAAACTTGGCGCACTATTTTCCATATGACGTAAAACTCGGACTATTGGCTCATAGTCGGAGTTTTTTAGCCAATCAAAAAGCTAGAAATGCAATAGTCGGAGCTGAGAATTTACTAAATATATATATACGTGAGCTCTTCAAGAGGACAACTTTTTTATCTAAACCTGCATATCACTTCAATTTTGCAGTCCTCTGAGACAATGGGAGTTTTCAAAAAATCATTAGGACAGCCAATGGCGAGATTATTGTCGCAAATTGCGCAAGAAACTCCTCTATGGTGCTCTGACAGGAGAATACATTCGTACTTGGCTCGGATCAACACTAATCAAGCAAGGTTAAAAAAAGAAATCGTAATAAACGGTTTGCGTTAAAAATCCTTCATCAGTTTGCGATAATTAATGAGCGGTGGAGGCAACTTGACTGTCATCGAGTATCTGAACAAACTTTTCGGGCGATAGTCTTTCAGTTCTCTTTGGCGGTAATTACGGGGCGCGTGTGGGTGGGGGATAAACTGCAATGGTTTCAACTATCTCGGTGTGACATGCAAGACAACAAACAAACAGAAAATTTCTCAACCTAGCTAATTCTTTGATGAAAAACATTACAATATAATTAAGAAGACCAATTGAGTTGTCTCTGTTTATGATGAGAAGCTTTATTTTTGTAAAATTGCTTAAACAACACTTACAGTCTAGTAACGTTCGCTTGCTTAGTAACGACGGCTCCGGTTATCTCAGCAAACTGAACCTCAACAATTCCGTATCATCGCTCACCCGACGAGTAATCACGTAAAAAACTGTAGCTTTTTTTCTCAAATACAACTCAGCATTTCGCATTATAACCTGCGAGCTTTGAGCTTCTTCTCTAGTTATTCCCATTGGAAAAGCCACAATGTGGCCGGATTCATCTACGTCCTGGTTAAACAGGCTAAAATTTTAAATAAAACGAACTATCAAGGCATCGTTTTCTCACGAGAGCAACTCGAAAGTGAAAGTTTAAATGAAGTTCATGCAGTTTGTGATTGACAGCTGTCGTCTCGTTACCTAATCAAATTATATGAACAATTCGAACAAGGAGTGCGATTGGCTGATTTTGGTGTGCCTTATCAAAGAACAGTACACCGCTGACGCTACTTTTACTCCCTTGAGAAATAAAGTTTGGTTTTAAAATTAATCGAGTGCGGGGGAAATTATTGGATTATTCATCATAAAACAAATAAAGAAGCCTTGACTGTGCTCTGTTCTGTTGTAAAGCACTTAGGCAGCGGTAGAGCACTCAAGAAGTGGCGAAAAACACTCGACTGCGTCTCGTGTTTTCCCCTACACCTCTTTCGTGTTCAACTGCTTCCCGCGTGCTTTACAAAAGAACAGGAGACAGTCGAGGCTTCTTTCTTTGTTAATTAGAGATGATTAATTGTTCAGCGCAGATCCTAGTAAAACTGCTGAGTCTCGAGGCTGTTTTTACCTGACGAAGGATTAGACCTAAACATGAAAAGTTATTCAGATCTTAGAGCAGGTGCTTAGAGCTTCTTACAAGTAGAAACAATACCGACCATAACTAGGGCAAACAACAACGGTCTGAAAAATTGCTCGCACGTTCTATTCAAAAATTATCAGTTCCTATATTTCAGCGTCAACAAGATGGGAAGAATTCGAAGGCTGCTCTGTCTTAATTCCAATAGGTTGTTTCAGTTATTTAGATATAAGATTGCATTCTTTCAATGGAAGCCGGCAGTTCTCGCTCAACCACGTTTAACTTAGCAGTGGAAGAAGATTAAGGAATATCAGTCCTAAATTTCCTGTGGTTTAACCATAAAGCATGAATGTCTCTGGAAGAATAAAACGCTGGCATTTTTGTTCTTTGAATCTGCCTTCGAAACATTATCCAACGTGTCTTATGAAAGTGTACATTGCCAAAGTTGTGAGGTGCTAGCTACTTCGAGCCTCAGTAGGATTAACGTTACACATGAGCATCGGTTGGCATACATGTACATGTCCCATAAAAAAATTCGTTTATGGAAGGTGAAAATTAGCTTTGCTAAGATTTGGATGATCAGGAAAAAGCGCCTTGTCGTCCTCAAAAATAAGCTTGGTAAAGAAACAAACCGTAATTAAAAACAAAAAGAAAAAAATATTGAAAGGAGTATATACAAAAACTCACCGGTAGAGAAAGTGACTTTTCTTATCAGAAATAACCATAGGAAGAACTGAGCCGAGCGGATAAAAAAGGAATACATCCTTCCCAAAGATAAAACACGGTGTAAAGTGTGGCAAGGAGTGGAATATATACGTCATTCTTTGAAAAGCCTTGTCAAGCATTTTCCGTTATTTCAAGCCTCAACTGACATTATTATTTTGATTTAACATCAGCCTTCACCAGTGAACGCTTTCCATATGCATGCAGCTTTAGTCGACACTTCAGCCGTCAGTATTTGTTGTCAGGTAATAGCGGGACTCGAATATCTTTTTTCTCTGCAGATCTTCAATGTTTTGATGTACCACTTTAAAGTACTTTGCAGATTTTAGGATTTTTGACCTAAAAATAAATTGGTAAGCAGCTTGAGCTTCAGTTAAAAGGGATCTCGCCTATTACTTAAGTATAGTGAACGCTAAAAGGGGAAACATAGCGATAAGTGTGTATATGGCCTTGCAAAACAATCTAAGGTAAATCGGCCCAAACATGCAGTTGACGGAAATGAACGAAGGAGAAAAAGGACAACACACGGTTCGTACATGCAAGAGATCGAAGAGAAAAACATCGATGATTAATCTGACTAGAAGCTGATAAATTCTTGCCCCTATCAGGCGTACACTATTTCTGCTGCTGTCACCTCAAAATGTTCGCTTCGACATCAAATTTAAACAGCGTGCCAAATGTACATTTGCTGTATAAAGAGCAACATTGTTATTAACTCAAACGACATGGTGCAGGTGAGTTGATCATCGTGAATAGAATCATGATAGCATTGCGCGCAGACGAGTTTCATGGACATCATGATCAGAAGTGAAAACTCCACCGGATGGATTTCCAGTTGCTAGAAATAATTCGCCATATCTTGATTTGAAATATTCAAATGGAATGAAATTGACTCAAATTACATTCATCAAACGAAAAACGTCTTTCTTTTTATTTCTTGTTTCCATGGCCTGCATGATGTACAAGTCCATTGAATTCGAGGCAGTGTTTCATCGGCTATCCAAAAACCTCGAATTTCGTAACAAATACTCCGCTGCCCATAGTATTTTCATCTGATTTCCCGGTGTTTGGGTATCAACATGAAACACTGTCTTTCGTGTTTGATATATTACATTAAAAAAAACAGTCCTAAGAAAGCACGCGCGCTGATTGGTTAAAAAACGTGTTTGTATAACTCGATGGAGATACAGAACTAGCGGGCGCTGTTGACGTAGTGATGGCGCGAGCAAAGAGAATTTACATTTTGATATCCAAAATTAACAAGTTGTTTTCCTTTGTCTCGTCATGGTGTTTTCTAAAGGAAATAGAAAACATGTACTTCGTGTTTCTATCGCGTCATACAAACACTCGTGAAAGTTCTATTACTTAATCAATCTACCGAGAGAGGGTACCATTGTGTGGGCAATCAAAATCAAGTAACTATAAAGACTGCTATAGCTAGGGAAGAGTTTGCGGTAACACAAGTTGGGTCGAAAACCAATGTCACACAGGGTAATAAAAGACTCTGAATAATAATTACTGGGTGGGTGTGGGGTGTGGGATAAATAGAAAGGGTTTCAACATCTCGGTGTGGCATGCAAGGAAGACATGCAAATGGAGCACAGCACAGTACAGCTCAGCACAACACAGCGCAGCACAGCAGGGCACAGAGCGGAACAGCACAGCGCGGCACTGTATGGCACAGCGTGTATTTAAGCTTGCACGCTTTAAGAAAGAAGAATACATAGCAGTGAATTCAGTGGCGGGCACGGCCCTCCCCCCTTACACTGAAGGCCAAAGCCGCATGGAAAGGGGAGAAACGGTGAAAAGATATATTGAAGTGTCACCGCGCCGTCGCGGTCTGCTAAAAAGAGAGAATCCAACATAAAGGACACAGTTGGGGTCGGTCATCAGAGAATAGAACAAGAGAAAAACACAACAGAATGAAATGGAAGGGAAACGCGAAACGGATCGAAATTACGCTGTGCAGAATAAAAATTTGCTCTCAGCATTAGATTATTGTGCTAATGTTGAATTTTCTTAAGGTTTTCGGTTGTCATGGTACGAAAGACAGATAAAAAATAAATAAATTATTTACATTCGA
>JAHPZR010032539.1:0-7500 GCA_019787425.1 Platygyra sinensis | reverse complement strand
CGTGAGAACTGTTCTGGATAAAAAAAAACAACAACTTAACTTGAACGGCCTGTTAAACTCGCGCCACCTTTACACGCGCTTTCTCATTGGACAATCGCAGTCGTACGACGTCTCCTCAGCCAATCAGGAGCAGGGCGGTAAATGAATTTGCCGCCCGCACACGGTCATTTATGCCCGCTGATTAGATGCTTTGATGAGGGCAGTTTGCTATTTGGCCGCGTATATTGATGTTCCGTTCTGTACCCTGCTGTGCTGAGCTCCATTTGCATGTCTTCCTTGCATGCCACACCGAAATGGTTGAAACCCTTTCAATTTATCCCACACCCCACTCCCACACGGTAATTATTTGTTACCCTTTTTCGTCTAAAAAGCCATTCACTTTCCCTTTGTGACGTTTGTTTTCAAACCAACTTGTGTTACCGCAAACTCTACCCTAGCTATAATAGTCTCTATAGTTGATTTAGATTTCCCACATACTGGTGTCCTCTCTTGGTAGATTGATGTAATATATCAAACACGGGAGACAGTGTTTCATCTCGATTTCCAAACACCGGTAAAGGAGATGAAAATACGACGGGCAGCGGAATATTTGTTACGAAATTCGAGGTGCTTGGATAGCCGATGAAACACTGTCTCGAATTTAATGGACTTGTACATCATGCAGGCCATGGAAAAACGAAATAAAAAGAAAGACGTTTTTCGTTTGATGAATGTAATTTGAGTCAATTTCATTCCATTTGAATATTTCAAATCAAGATATGGCGAATTATTTCTAGCAACTGGAAATCCATCCGGTGGTGTTTTCACTTCTGATCATGATGTCCATGAAACTCGTCTGCGCGCAATGCTATTATGATTCTATTCACGATGATCAACTCACCTGCACCGTGTCGTTTGAGTTAGTAACAATGTTGCTCTTTATACAGCAAATGTACATTTGGCACGCTGTTTAAATTTGATGTCGAAGCGAACATTTTGAGGTGACAGCAACAGAAATAGTGTATGCCTGATAGGGGCAAGAATTTATCAGCTTCTAGTGAGATTAATCATCGATGTTTTTCTCTTCGATCTCTTGCACGTACGAACCGTGTGTTGTCCTTTTTCTCCTTCGTTCATTTCCGTCAACTATTTTGCCGATTTACATCAGATTATTTTGTAAGGCCATATACACACTTATCGCTATGTTTCCCCTTTTAGCGTTCACTATACTTAAGTAATAGGCGAGATCCCTTTTAACTGAAGCTCAAGCTGCTTACCAATTTATTTTTAGGTCAAAAATCCTAAAATCTGCAAAGTACTTTAAAGTGGTACATCAAAACATTGAAGATCTGCAGAGAAAAAAGATATTCGAATCCGGCTATTACCTGACAACAAATTCGAACGAATTTTTAAATGGGACATGTACATGTTTGCCAACCGATGCTCATGTGTAACGTTAATCCTACTGAAGTAGCTAGCACCTAGCAACTTTGGCAATGTACACTTTCATAAGACATGTTGGAAAAAGTTTCGAAGGCAGAATTCAAAGAACAAAAATGCCAGCATCTTATTCTTCCAGAGACATTCATGCTTTAAAGTGAAACCACAGGAAATTTAGGACTGATATTCCTTAATCTTATTCCACTGCTAAGTTAAACGTGGCTGAGCGAGAACTGCCGGCTTCCATTGAAAGAAACTGAAACAACCTTTTGGAATTGATACAGAGCAGCCTTCGGATTCTTCCCATCTTGTTGACGCTGAAATATAGGAACTGATAATTTTTGAATAGATCGGTATTATTTCTACCTATAAGAAGCTCTGAGCACCTACTCTAAGATCTGAATAACTTTTCATGTTTCGGTCTAATCCTCCGTCAGGTAAAAACACTCTCGAGACTCAACAGTTTTACTAGGATCTGCGCTGAACAATTAATGATCCCTAATGAAGACTTTTCCCTGTTCTTTTGTAAAGCACGCAGGAAGCAGTTGAACACGAAAGCAGTGTAGGGGAAAACACGAGACGCAGTCGAGTGTTTTTCGCCACTTCTTGAGTGCTCTATCGCTGCCTAAGTGCTTTGCAACAGAACAGAGCACAGTCGAGGCTTCTTTATTAGTTTTATGATGAATAATCCAATAATTTCCCTCCGCATTCGCTTAATTTTTAAACCAAACTTTTTTTCTCAAGGGAGTAAAAGTAGCGTCAGCTGTGTACTGTTCTTTGATAAGAACGCCAAAATCAGCATATCGCACTCCTTGTTAGAATTGTTCAAATTATTTCATTAGCTAACGAGACGACAGCTGTCAATCACAAACTGAACTTCATTTAAACTTTCACTTTCGAGTTGCTCTCGCGAGAAAACGATGCCTTAAAAGTTCGCTTTCTTTTTTAAATTTTAACCTGTTTAACCAGGACGTGAATGAATCCGGCCGCATTGTGGCTTTTCCAATGGGAATAACTAGAGAACAAGCTCAAAGATTTGGTAATGCGAAATGCTGAGTTGTATTTGAAAAAAAGCTACAGTTATTTACGGCTTTCACCCTCTTGCAGCAACATTGTTCAAACTATTGTAGCGTCAAATTTGAAAAGACTAGACTGCTCGCACTTGTTAAACTCCGAACACCGGAGCAAACTTTTAAGTGATTACTCGTCGGGTGAGCGATGATACGGAATTGCTGAGGTTCACTTTGCTGAGATAACCGGAGCCGTCGTTACTTAGCAAGCAAACGTAACTACACTGTGTGGAAATGTTATTTGAGCAATTTTACAAAAATAAAGCTTCTCATCATAAACAGAGACAACTCAATTGGCCTTTTTAATTATAATTTCTACCTTCGTAATAATCATATTCTAATGTATTTCATCAAAGAATTAGCTAGGTTGAGAATTTTTCTGTTTGTTTGTTGTCTTGCATGTCACACCGAAATAGTTGAAACCTTTGCAGTTTATCCCCCACCCACACGCGCCCCGTAATTACCGCGAAAGAGAACTGAGAGGCTATCGCTCGAAAAGTTTGTTCAGATACTCCATGACAGTCAAGTTGCCTCCACCGCTCATGAACCATCACAAACTGATGAAGGAGTTTTAACCCAAACTGTTTATTACGAAGATTTTTTTTTAACCTTGCTTGATTAGTGTTGGCCCGAGCCAAGTACGAATGTATTCTCCTGTCAGAGCACTATAGAAGAGTTTCTTGCGCAATTTGCGACAATAATCTCGCCATTTCTGAAAGGATTGGCTGCCCTAGTGAATTTTTGTTTTGATTTTATGAAAACTCGCATTGTCTCAGAGGCTTGCAAAATTGAAGTGATATGCAGGTCTAGAAAAAAAAAGTTGCCTTTTTTTTGAAGAGCTTAAATTTTTTTTAAAAATTTTGCGAGAACAAATTAAAGCAATTATGTATATTTTAAAAATTTAAGCAGATATATTTGCTTATATCCTGTTGCATAGGGATATAATAACGCCTGATTTTGTAAGTACTTTTATTTGTAAATGAATTTGGTTCTTCCGATGTTCACGACTTAACCAAGTAAACAATCGACCACGCGCACACAGGATGTCAAGACATCAGGATAATATTGTTTTATCAACTGAGTTGATAATGTAAATTGGCCACCGTAAAGAGATTCGGAAGCTGACGTTTCGAGCGCTAGCCCTTCGTCGGAGCGAATCCGGGCTAGCGCTCGAAACGTTAGCTTTCGAATCTCTTTACGGTGGCCAATTCACATTATCTACTCAGCTGATAAAACCAAATTTTCCTGGAATACTCCCACAGGCGCAGCGCCATAGTTTCTTTAGAAACTTACCTCCTTTACTCGTCAAGACATCACTCGAATGTAAATAATTTATTTATTTTTTTATCTGTCTTTCGTACCATGACAACCGAAAACCTTAAAAAATTCAACATTAGCACAATTATCTAATGCTGAGAGCAAATTTTTATTCTGCACAGCGTAATTCGATCCGTTTCGCGTTTACCTTCCATTTCATTCTGTTGTGTTTTTCTCTTGTTCTATTCTCTGATGACCGACCCCAACTGTGTCCTTTATGTTGGATTCTCTCTTGCAGACCGCAACGGCGCGGTGACACTTTAATATATCTTTTCACCGTTTCTCTCCTTTCCATGCGGCTTTAGCCTTCTGTGTTAGGGGGGAGGGCCGTGCCGCCACTGAATTCACTGCTATGTATTCTTTTTTCTTAAAGCGTGCAAGCTTAAATACACGCTGTGCCATACAGTGCCGCGCTGTGCTGTTCCGCTCTGTGCCCTGCTGTGCTGCGCTGTGCTGTGCTGAGCTGTACTGTGCTGTGCTCCATTTGCATGTCTTCCTTGCATGCCACACCGAAATGTTGAAACCCTTTCAATCTATCCCACACCCCACACCCACCCAGTAATTATTATTCAGAGTCTTTTGTTACCCTGTGTGACACTGGTTTTCGACTCAACTTGTGTTACCGCAAACTCTTCCCTAGCTATAGCAGTCTTTATAGTTACTTGATTTTGATTGCCCACACAATGGTACCCTCTCTCGGTAGATTGATTAAGTAATAGAACTTTCACGAGTGTTTGTATGACGCGATAGAAACACGAAGTACATGTTTTCTATTTCCTTTAGAAAACACCACGACGAGACAAAGGAAAACAACTTGTTAACTTTGGATATCAAAATGTAAATTATCTTTGCTCGCGCCATCACTACGTCAATAGCGCACGCTAGTTCTGTGTCTCCATCGAGTTATACAAACACGTTTTTTAACCAATCAGCGCGCGTGCTTTCTTAGGACTGTTTTTTAATGTAATATATCAAACACGAAAGACAGTGTTTCATGTTGATATCCAAACACCGGGAAATCAGATGAAAATACGATGGGCAGCGGAGTATTTGTTACGAAATTCGAGGTGTTTGGATAGCCGATGAAACACTGTCTCGAATTCAATGGATTTGTACATCATGCAGGCCATGGAAACAAGAAATAAAAAGAAAGACGTTTTTCGTTTGATGAATGTAATTTGAGTCAATTTCATTCCATTTGAATATTTCAAATCAAGATATGGCGAATTATTTCTAGCAACCGCAAATCCATGCAGTGGTGTTTTCACTGCTGATCATGATGCTCATGAAACTCGTCTGCGCGCAATGCTATCATGATTCTATTCACGATGATCAACTCACCTGCACTGTGTCGTTTGAGTTAATAACAATGTTGCTCCGCTTTATACAGCAAATGTACACTTGGCAAGCTGTTTAAATTTGATGTCGAAGCGAACATTTTGAAGTGACAGCAACAGAAAAAAATGTACGCTTGGAAGGGGCAAGAATTTATCAGCTTCTACTCAGATTAATCATCAATGTTTTTCTCTTCGATCTCTTGCATGTACGAACCGTGTGTTGTCCTTTTACTCCTTCGTTCATTTCCGTCAACTGTTTGGGCCGATTTACCTTAGATTGTTTTGCAAGGCCATATACGTACTCATCGCTATGTTTCCCCTTTTAGCGTTCACTATACTTAAGTAATAGGCGAGATCCCTTTTAACTGAAGCTCAAGCTGCTTACCAATTTATTTTTAGGTCAAAAATCCTAAAATCTGCAAAGTACTTTATAGTGGTCCTTCAAAACATTGAAGATCTGCAGAGAATAAAATCTTGGAATCCCGCTATTACCTGACAACAAATACTGACGGGTGAAGGGTCGACTGAAGCTGCATGCATATGGAAAGCGTTCACTGGTGAAGGCTGATGTTAAATCAAAATAATAATGTCAATTGAGGCTTGAAATAACGGAAAATGCTTGACAAGGCTTTTCAAGGAATGACGTATATATTCCACTCCTTGCCACTCCAACGACTTGAAGGTCAAAGTTTCGCGGGAAAAAAAGTGAGAACCCTACCGCTCGTCAAAAAGCTTTTTTTTCACTACAAACTCATTCGGAACATATGAAAATTTATATTCATTTAAAAGGTTATTGAATGACCTTTTCCGGCTATTTTTACTTCGTAAATAAACAGAATAATGCGATTTCAAGGTGAACCGGAAACCACGGAATGCAAAGAATTTTTTCAGCAGATATGACTGCAAAGCGATTTACACCGTGTTTTATCTTTGGCAAGGATGTATTCCTTTTTTATCCGCTCGGCTCAGTTGTTCCTATGGTTATTTCTGATAAGAAAAGTCACTTTCTCTGCCGGTGAGTTTTTGTATATACTCCCTTCAATATTTTTTTCTCTTTGTTTATAATTACGGTTTGTTTCTTTACCAAGCTTATTTTTGAGGACGACAACGGGCTTTTTCCTGATCATCCAAATCTTAGCAAAGCTAATTTTCACCTTCCATAAACGAATTTTTAAATTGGACATGTACATGTATGCCAACCGATGCTCATGTGTAACGTTAATCCTACTGAGGCTCGAAGTAGCTAGCACCTCACGACTTTGGCAATGTACACTTTCATAAGACATGTTGGACAATGTTTCGAAGGCAGAATTCAAAGAACAAAAATGCCAGCGTTTTGTTCTTCCAGAGACATTCATGCTTTATGGTTAAACCGCAGGAAATTTAGGACTGATATTCCTTAATCTTCTTCCACTGCTAAGTTAAACGTGGCTGAGCGAGAATTGCCGGCTTCCATTGAAAGAATGCAATCTTATATCTAAATAACTGAAACAACCTATTGGAATTAATACAGAGCAGCCTTCGAATTCTTCCCATTTTGTTGACGCTGAAATATAGGAACTGATAATTTTGAATAGAACGTGCGAGCAATTTCTCAGGCCGTTGTTGTTTGCCCTAGTTATGGTCGGTGTTGTTTCTACTTATAAGAAGCTCTGAGCACCTGCTCTAAGATCTGAATAACTTTTCATGTTTAGGTCTAATCCTTCGTCAGGTAAAAACAGCCTCGAGACTCAGCAGTTTTACTAGGATCTGCGCTGAACAATTAATGATCCCTAATGAAGACTTTTCCCTGTTCTTTTGTAAAGCACGCAGGAAGCAGTTGAACACGGAAAGGTGTAGGGGAAAACACGAGACGCAGTCGAGTGTTTTTCGCCACTTCTTGAGTGCTCTACCGCTGCCTAAGTGCTTTACAACAGAACAGAGCACAGTCGAGGCTTCTTTATATTTGTTTTATGATGAATAATCCAATAATTTCCTCCGCACTAGCTTAATTTTAAAACCAAACTTTATTTCTCAAGGGAGTAAAAGTAGCGTCAGCTGTGTACTGTTCTTTGATAAGGCACGCCAAAATCAGCCAATCGCACTCCTTGTTAGAATTGTTCAAATAATGTGATTAGCTAACGAGACGACAGCTGTCAATCACAAACTGCATGAACTTCATTTAAACTTTCACTTTCGAGCTAGTAGAGTTGCTCTCGTGAGAAAACAATGCCTTGATAGTTCGCTTTATTTAAAATTTTAGCCTGTTTAACCAGGACGTAGATGAATCCGGACGCATTGTGGCTTTTCCAATGGGAATAACTAGAGAAGAAGCTCAAAGCTCGCAGGTGATAATGCGAAATGCTGAGTTGTATTTG
>JAHPZR010032534.1:25000-37388 GCA_019787425.1 Platygyra sinensis | reverse complement strand
CTGTCCCCGGTGTGATGGTTTCTCACTTATTCTGTTCTGGGGGCAACCTGTGTATCCTACTGTTCTCTCTAATAAGATTGTCTTGAATTCTCTCAATTAACTTTCTTCTTATCGGATGATTTGCAAAAGTGCCATATAATATCACAATATATGTTAGGTGGGGAAAAAATATTGGACTCGCACAGATGTAACTTTGCGGACCATGGGATTTAAATTACGTCGTCTCAATAATACCCCAAACATTACAGCTCGTTTTCTTGCAAATATCACTGACATGTTCACTAAATGTCAGTTTGTTATCAATGATCACGCCGAGAATTTTAAGATAATCAGATGATTTGACTTCATGTCCATCGATTTTCCATCGTCCAATGCATGCATACTCGAGGATTTTCGCGGAAGATGATTGTCTTTCATAATTCAGGCTTGCCCCACAAACACTGTATGATGTCAGGAGCATCATTCTGTTACTATAATTAAGTTAACATATAGCTGTGCAAGACATGCACTGTTGTAGTGATTGATGGTGTTCAAGTTTTGCCACTACTACCGAGGATCTCAGGAAGAGCAAGCACCCAAACTCTAGATTGCAAATTAATATGCTGCACTTGCAAGTTCAGAGTTTTCGAAATTTCATTCATGGCGCATAAAAATTGCCATGATCAAGTCAATATGATGAACTGACATTGAATTCACTGAACAAACATTGATTTATCTCGGAGAGGCTTGCGCCATTTTTCCAACTAAAGTAAGAAAATTTTCGAAATAGCGTACCAATATATCAAGCTACTGCAAATTCAGGAGAACATTGTCTTCTATTTGTGACAAAATTGGAATTAAAAAAAGAACAGGAAGTGTTAACTCAAGCGAAGACACAAATAACATCCTGTTCACTGTCAGGAATTTTGTTTCCATCTTTTGTGCATGGTTCCGCCGAGCACCGAGTTGAACAAAACCAAACATCTATGGTGCATTGACAATGTCATTATCAGGTGATGAATTAAGCTGATTCGTTCAACAAACACTGATTAATTCTGGGGATGCGTGTGCCATTTTCCCAACAATAAAAGGAAAGGAAATAAGAATTTTTAACAAATTTTGCAAATAACAGTACCAATATACAAAACTACTGCAAATTCGGGAGAACGTTTTTTTATGTTTGTGATGGAATTGAAAAAAAGACAGGAAGAGTTAACTCAGGCGAGGACACAAATAACATCCTGTTACCGATCAGAAATTCCGTTTTTATATTTCCATTGGTGCATGGTTCCACCGAGGACCGAGTTTAACAAAACCCACTATTCATGGTCCATTAACATTACCAGGATCAGGTAATGAATTAAGTTGAATTCAATGAAGAAACACTGATTAATTCTGGAAATAATTGTCCCATTTTCCCGACAATAAAAGAAAATAAACGTTTCTTGAGAAATATTGCAAACAATAACACTGACATATAAAACTAGTGAAACTTTGGCAGAACATTGTAGTTTTGTCCTATTTGTGAAGGAACTGGAACTGAAAAATAAAAGACAGGAAATGTTAATTCAAGCTAGGACATAAATAACATTCTATATCCGCAAGATTGAAATTTATAGTGATCATGATGAACGTTCCTCTTAAAGAGTGGAGTGGTTGGATGAAAAATAGAAATTTGAAACCTAAAACCTTAAAGGAAAGCAATGTCTTGTATAAAAAATAATCAATGATCAGAATAAAATAACTTCCGGCCACTAGTTTAACCATGTTGCGCATGTCAAGGTGACGCACAGGAAATATAGTTTTCCGTTCTTGATCAAGTTATTGGAAAAATTGGAAAAAGCTGGAAGTGTGAACTCAAGCGAGGACACAAACATCCAGTCAACGATCAGCGTTACGTCACTATACTCGCAAGGGGAAATAAGGCTTGCTGTTTTTGCATTGATTGTTGGAATTTGCTCTGATCCTGATGAACGTTCCTCTTGTGGAGTAGAGTACCTTGACGCCTTGAAGGAAAGCAATGTCTTGTATAATAGGTAATCAATAAACAGAATAATGTAATTTCCACTAGTTTAACGGTGTTGCGCATGCTATTGTGACGTACAGGAAAAACCTTTTCCACTCTTGATCAGTTTAACTAAAATGCGTCGATCCCTGAAAGTTCATTCAAAAATTGTGTTCACTTCGTTTGGATTACTTCATTTCTAAAAGAGCGACGTGATAGCTGTTACTTCATCAGCAGGGAAGGTTAGTAGAAATTGCAAGTTTAAATGCTAAAATCCCCCAGGCTGCATGTGCTACAGCCCCCTTAACCTACCCAAAAGGAAAATCAGACTTGAAGCAAAGCTCTCTCCAATATTTATTAGCGTCCTTAAACAAACGAAGCAGAAGACGGCAATGAGAACGCCACCGAAAAAGGAATTAATAAGCCGGACAACTGCTGTGCATTTGTATTTTAAAACTTTGTACATTTCTAAGCCATCAGCTGCAAAACAAGAACGTGGAATGACCGGTTGAATTCTCCGTAGTCTAAGGAAATTTATTTTCTTGTACTCCCATTTGAAATTTAACGCTGTCATTGTATATTCAGTCTGAAAATGTTTTTAGAGCTATTGGCGTACTGAACAGATGTTTTACAATTGCGACTGAGAGTCCCTAATAAAATAGAGATTCGTTTTTGTCGACTAGGCGTCGTCCTCGGCATGTCACTGTCGTCGTTGCTCATATGGACCATAAGCTTTGTTCTCTTTCGCGGATGGCAGCAGTAACGCTGGCTATAAAATCCGGATAAGTCTCCCGTGTGAATAAAAGGCCAGCTGATTCATTTGTATCAGCTTATCAACAGTGAGCGATCCTTGGTTTAACAGCACCATTGAGACAAACCTGCCGATGAATTAATACGCTATTTGAACTATTTGAAATGAAATGATCCGCAACTTGAAAGTTCAGCCTAAATTTTTGAAGTTCGTTGTTTGTAATCCGTAAAAATATTCTGTATCCTTCAACATCCTTGTTCCTTTGTGGCTTATTGTTATCTCATTGGTGTTTTTGTATCTTAGTAAGCTACTACTTCAGTTCAGAGTTTCTTTTAAAGGTAAATTTGTACATGTCCAAAATAACTCAGTTTAATGCCGTGAATGAGGCAGCTCCTTTAACTACCATTATTAGGGTTCAAAATGCCACGACTGAGCCCTATTAAGCAAACTATGTCAATGCAGGCCAGTTGTTTGAAAGTTCTCACACGCTCCATCACAAACTGATTAACATTCTGCTAACTATCAGGAACACTGTGTTCATATTTTCATCTGTTTGTGCATGGTTCCGCTGAGCACCGAGTTGAACTAAACCCAACATTCATGTTACATTAACAATACATGTATCATTATCAGGTGATGGACTTTATAGTTCAATTCCGACTGAAGAAACATGTACAGTGATTAATTCAGGAGATGAATATGCCATGTTCCCAACAATAGAAGAAAATAAGAATTTCTTAAGAAATAATGCAAACAACAGTACTACTGCAAATTCAGTCGAATCAGTGCAGGTCAAAAATGGTTGTTTGAAAGATTCATACACGTTAGATCACAAATTAAATTTAGTATTACTAACCATTCAGCTAAGTTCTTTTCGCTCATTTATAACTGACGATTGCGCGTTCTGTTATTGAAATTGAAAAATATCAAAAACACACAGAATTGTAGGTTTTGTGTTGTAATCCATTTTACTTGAAAATTATACAGAAAAGTTTTGAAATTATTGCATTCCTAACACAATTTTAAACATATGAAAAGAAGCTGTGTTTGAAAAAAATATGCTTTTTTCCGAACCAAACACAAACGGTTCTTTTCAGAACCAAACACCAACAGTTCTTTTCTGAACCAAACGCAAACAGCTCCTCTAGCAAGCAACAAAACCTGAAAAGTTATTTAAAACCGAGCTAAATTACAGAATACATGGCAACTTATTTGCATGCCATTGAATAAGAATAACATCTATTTTGATATGCCTCGTTCTACAAAGGGTCCCGACAAATGTAAATGAGGTGGACCAAATTGGCCCTCAATTCTGTAGTTGCTTAAAATTGAATTCAAGATGTAAAATATATATAAATATTATATCTTTAAAATTTGTGATATTTCAATTGTAGGTTTGTTAATGTCCAGCTTACAATTACGTATAACGTGCTAAATTAGATGTAATGAACATTTTTAATAGCAGGAACCTCACACGTTTGAGGCATTTACTAATTAAAGCTGTACTAAGGTTTCCATATTATTGTAAAAATATTATAAGGACTTGACTTGTCCTCAAGCACGAGGTAAAAATCGATTTTACGAAATAAAGTTAGACACGTATACAGTAATAATTAAATCTTCCCAAAACTAACAGTGAAAGCTCTGAAGCACGCCATACGCAAATATTAAATCTAAGAAAATTTGCATTGACTCTTACCTTACATATAACGAAATACTAAAAAAAAAAACACGTCCAGGTAGTAGAAATATTTGGAAATTCAACAGTCCACAAAAAAACCTATTTTGCAGCTAAAACACTCAAAATGAAAAGCTTTATTTTGGAGAAAAACAGATTTCGGTCAATCGATCCGACCTGCTGGCAATCAACGTAACCACTGCGTTTACGATTCTTAACTGCCTTGAACACGAGTTCTTAAAAGGATTTTCGTTCCAAGGATAACAGCAGTCATTGTGAAAATTCTCCATTCTGTCAAATATCCTGGACTCAGAGTGATAACTTGCGAATAGAGGAAAAATTCATTTACCAACTGCCCGCCATGTTTACTTGCCGAGATAGCAAAGTGGCGCGCTTAGTAGCCAGGCCTCGCAAATGTTATATAAACCGCCTGGGGCGGTTTATATAGCGTCATTTAAGGAACCGCTCGACCAATCAGATTGCTGGAAACTCTTTGTTCAGCTCTGATATACTAAAATAATATAATGGCAGCGGCCAAAAAAAATGGTGGGACAAAATTGAAGAAACGGATATATTATGTTTTACAGTAGGTAACTAAGTTGGAATTCAATAAGAAACTTGCATAACTCAACATGTTAATGTATTTTGTGCTCCACTTACAAAAACTACTTTCACTAGTTTTACTGGCCCTACGTTGCTTATCACGCTCTGTCATGATTCCCTTCGTCGAACACAATAATACTCACCAACTCCCTCGGGAAGTAACAACTTTGACTTTCGAACGTGCACCTTGAAACCGTGGCACATTTTCGCATTTTGTTCTATTTTTTAATTGGCAGGTATCTAAATCCTCTTAATGAATGGCCCCTGACGGGAGCAGTGAATTTTGTTCCCCTCGGCTTCGCTCCGGGCAACAATGAATGTCTCATGGAAACGAATATTACTGTTTCCCTTGCGGCCAGTCGTTAAGCAACTGGGCCAGGTTGGTCGAAAGCTGTAACGTGCAAACCAGGGTTTCTTCCCAACCACACAGCTTTTTAATTAGTCTGGGTCACAACCAACGTGAAGTGATTAAATGCATTGCTTTTACCTACCTTGCTGCAGAGCTAAGGGCGAAGGATTCTTGACATGGCAACACCTGCGTCCTATACTCTAAGAGAAGGTGAAGTTCCTGTTGAACTAGAGAAGACACCTATTCACGCAGAGGTAGATCAAAAAATGGACGATGATTCTGCAGACGAAGGCGACGTACTTCTTGATTTGCAGGGGGGACCATCCCATGCTGAGGCAAGAGTGAAAACAAGCAGTTACACTCCAAGAGAAGGTGAAGTTCCTGTTGAAGTAGAGAAGCCACCTATTCACGCTGAGGTAGATCAAAAAATGGACGATGATTCTGCAGACGAAGGCGACGCACTTGTTGATTTGCAGGGGGGACCATCCCATGCTGAGGCAAGAGTGGAAACAAGCAGTGACACTTCAGGTGGAGTGGACGATCGAAGCCATGGTGAACCAGAACCACCTTCTCAAGCTGAGACACATAAGAAAGTAGACTTTGTTCTCGTGTATGAAACGTTTTCTTGGCGGGATAATGAAGCCGAGGACGTGGAAGGCCAGAAGATAGCAAGAGATGAAAAAGCTATACTGAGAGAAACGTTTGAACAGAACCTCCAGGACGCTGGGTTGCACAGAATTGGAAGTGAAAAGGCAAAGCCTTCTCCGGTAAGTTCGCTAACACTTTTGTTTCTCTGAAAATAAGATAACATTTCTTAAACAAGTCCTTCTATTAGTAATTTACACGAAGGAGAGGAGTTCGTTTAGATCACGGACTATTTCAGTGATATGAAGGTTTTGAATGTATTGCATTTAGTTCGGAGCGATGAGTAATAGCTCTTGCAACGCATTTTGCAAAAATACATAATTTTTCGGCCTTTGGCAAGCTGCCCGCATGCGCCACTTTCATAAACAAGGACTTTTTTTTGCGTGTTTTGGCAGCGGCTGCCATAGTTTTTTACTGAATTCTTTTTCCAATAGGACGTCCAGGGAGAATTAAGGAAGCTCTACGATTACTGCCTTAAATGCTGTGGAAGACGTGTTAAAGAGGTTAGTTCTGATTACTTGCAGCCCCTCGCGCTTAGATCTAATGACCACGATTGTTTTTCAATCAAGAAGAAAATGTCGGACTGCACGAGAACAAAAATTTGATTTGGTGTTTTTAGTCTAATATGGCAAAAAAAAGTCATAATAATACTCGCACACATAATATGTTTATTGCAACTCCCAATCTGGGCTCTTTAGTCACAAAAAATGACTACAATATTATAGAAAAAAATCTTATATCCACTAGAGCTACAATAGACGTTTATGATCTGAAAAGAAGCTACAATTTTAAGATGGAAAAAATTCATTTATTGGTGTTCGTTATGTGATTGGCAAGGATGAGTGTTGATTACAGTATAATGACCTAACTAGCTTCGACAATTAGGAGTTTTTTCAAGAAAATAGTTAGTTCTGGTATTTATTTTAGTTGTCTCTTGAGAACTGTTCAGTGATTATATGTTTGTGGCCATCAAAACGTAACAAGGAATAACTCTCTTCTGTTTGATTGGCAAGACAGTAATAAACACAGACATATACGATGAAGCACATGATTGGCCATCGCGGTCAGCCGATGCACGTAACTTAAGCAGTTGTGAAATTAAAGCCTAAAAAAATTCAGGCCTGAACGGGATTCGAACCCATGAACTCTGCGATACCGGTGCAGTGCTCTACCCACTGGGCTGTCAAGCTGTCTGGGAGCTGGTCACATTGTGAGTTCGTAATATACACGTAGATAGTGAAGAATACATAGAGGATATTACACGGCGGCGAGAAAATATGAATTTTATGTTCGAGTGGCAAGAACAATATCTCACCAGTGAGCGAAGCGAACGAGTGAGATATTGTTCTTGCCACGAGAACATAAAATTCATATCTTCGAGCCAACGTGTAATATGTTCTTTCTATTATATGGATAAACCAATTCAACAAAAGCAAAAGGCGGGAATAGTGACGTCACTGAACGATACGGCACTCACAAAGGTGACATACGGAAAATACGCCACTCGGGTCCCGGATGAAGTGACGTATGGAATCTACGAGTGGTTTAGTTCCCAGTAAAACACTCTCCTCCATATAATAAATAGACATATACAGATTAAGTTACTTGGACAGCACACTTAGCTACGGTGACGGTGCGTACCATATATACTTGATAAGAAGAGTCTACATGACAACAACAGCTAGTTTACAGGTGTGCTAAGAAAACGAAATGAGAAAGTAAAAATGTATGTACAATTGGTTTTAAATGTAAGTAACAGCATCTTTAACCTATTTAGCGTGCCTGCGGGGGATGGAGTAGGGGTGTAAAGCGCCCGGGTTAATTTCTAATTGAACCTAAACAGCAATTAAGCTAGAGTGATCGAACTTTTGGAGTTTTCCTAAAATGGATCGGGGAACCTACCTTGGTGCGTCAATTGGTTATGTGACTTATGGTTATTTGAAATTTCTGTGGCAACCAGAAATTTAGCGTTTGTCAAACTTTAAATACCTGTTTTGGTTAAATGATATTACACTTCTGATATTATTTCTAAAATCTTTATAGTTCTTGTACCTTAACATTTATGATGTTTTGAGTATATTTTGAAGCGGTTGGGATATTTCAAAAAGTTTTTATATCCAAAATGGCAGAATTTTGGAATGCAACGTCATTTTGGCATGATAGGACGTCATAATGGCACGTGATTACCACTGCAGGGAACAAGCTTGGACAATTTACATTCCATGTGATTTTTATTACCCCAGAGTCAATCATCGGTCGAGGGGACGGTTGGAATAAACAGCTTTCCCTCAGGTTCACGACAGAAAAAAGAACCCTGGCTAAGTAGGGTACGAGGTTAATATAGTTTTGGCAAATGTACGAATCCAGATTCAATTCCTGGGTTGTGAATATCCTATTGAACTGCCTGTAAGACGATTTTAATTCAAATGAATAGCTGCACTTCTTAGTTTTCCTCTGATAATAGACACATTTTCCTATTTCGACAGTATTAAGCGTGTTTTTACAGGTTTGGCGTGATATAACCTTTTCGCAGATTTCTTTATAACCTTATGAGTAATGAGTACTTTATCGGAATTTTTACCTAAAAAACATATCCTGACAGCATTGATGTGTCCTGTTTTTTTCCAATTTATTCAAGAAACCCGAATGCACACTCCATTTTGTCTTTCTCGAAGCCCAATGGGAAAAGTTGGTCAAATTGGCAGACGAAATGCGCCTCAAAGTTCCGTTCCAAGAGAGCGACATCGGCCCTTCTTGGATGGAGAAGATAATTGGGGAGAAGGGAATGAAGTTATTAAACAAGATAAACCCTTTGGTAGTAAAAGATCCCAAGTTGAAAGATAAACCAAAATACTTCATGGCAGACTTCAGAGAAGATAGAATCTCTATGTTCCTCAATCACGATAACAAGGAGAAATTCTTTGAAGATGCCGATCGTGCCTATATCGCGCAGAAGATTTGCTCTAGGACCCCTTTTGGCGATCCACAAAAGGGGGAATATGGGCTGGAGAAGTTGATTCATGATGGTGTGTACCAGGCGGGATATTTCCCTCATGATGGTCCTGTTCTTCCTGAAGCATCCGGTGAACCTGTTCTTCCCGAAGCATCCGGTGAACCTGCTCTTCCCGAAGAATCCGGTGAACCTCTTCTTCCCGAAGCATCTGGTGAGTCTGTTGTTCTCGAAGCATCCGGTGAACCTGTTGTTCCCGAAGCATCCGGCGAGTCTGTTCTTTCCAAAGCATCCGATGAGGTGTACACTAATGATCGACAACGGTTAAAGCGTGACTGGGCCAGGTTTGGAAGGATATTCAAATTCCAGCCATATGAAGCGATCAAGGATTACTTTGGCAGTGAGATTGCCTGTCTACTTTGCTTGGCTTGGGTTTTACACGGCGTGGCTAGTCCCCCTGGCCATTGTTGGTCTAGCTGTGTTCCTCTACGGAGTGGGTTCAGCATTTAGCCATATTCCAGTCCAAGATGTCTGCGACGAGAAAAACCATGGCGTGTGGTACATGTGTCCACTGTGTGACAAACATTGTAGCTACTGGGACTTAGCTTCGACCACATGTGTCTATGCTTACGTCACACATTTCTTCGACAACGATGGTACGGTCTTTCTGGCTCTAATGGCGTCAATTTGGGGAACATTATTCCTTGAGTTTTGGAAGCGTCGTCAGGCTTCACTTGCTCACGAGTGGCACACGGATGATCTTGAAACCGGAGGTGAAACACACCGTCCAGAATACTCAACTAAGGCGGAAAATTACAAGCAACATAAGAACAAAGTCACAGACAAGTTGGAGCGGCACATTCCCAAAGTAAGGTTGTATGCTTGCTATCTTGGAAGCATCATTACCACACTCTTCATGGTCACACTGGTCCTTGCCACTGTCTTTGGTGTCCTTGTGTATCGAGCTGCAGTGTTTGTTACTTTGAGTGGAGGCTCGAGTTCTAGAATGGTTACTTCTGTCTCTGCTAGCTGCCTCAATCTTGTTGCTATCAACGTGTTGAAGCTTCTCTACAACAAAGTGGCCGTTTGGTTGACTGACTGGGAGAATCCGTCAACTCGTTCTGAGTACGAAGACAGCTTTACGTGGAAGATGTACTCTTTTCACTTCGTTAACACGTACGCATCGATTTTTTACATTGCCTTTTTCAAGCAATCAGTCCACGTTATTGGAACTCCAGGCAGATACAAGCGGATCGCGGGTGTATTTCGCTTAGATAGTTGCAGTGAGCAAGGATGTTTCTTGGAACTCTGTGTCCAACTTCTAGTTATTATGGTGGGACAAAAACTCATCAGGATTGTCCTCGAAGTTGGCATACCGTAAGTAACCTTTTTTCCATAGTAGATAACCCTATCAGACACACAAAACAATAATGAATAGATAAGCAAATGAGAAGTGAGTGAGTCACAAGACTTAAAAAGTTGAAACAATACTATGTGGTATGAAGTACTGACATATGGTATATTTTATATTCTATAATTACAAATGAGGAGGTCTAAAATATTATACCGTCTCGTCGACTTAATTTGTTTTAAAGATTGTTCTTGTATTGGGTGAAAAACCGAAAGAAAACAGACAGCAGGCCACAGTACCAGCGCGAATATGACTTGCGTCCACACAAAGATCATTACATGTTCTGGGAGTATCTTGATGTCGGTAGGTAATAGTTACATGCATTTATATAGTAGAAAATTCCATATAATACCCTAGTTGCAGATATCTAAAAACTACCTTTACGATGCTGTCGATGCGCATTCAGAGGTAAAAAAGACATGACGGAACTGGGTTGAATTGTTTACAACCAGAATCAGTCGACATTATAACTGAACACGATGTCATGCTCGCTTTAACACCCTTCGATCAACCCTTGCGGTGACCGGAACTTATTTTGAATTGCAAGACTGATAAACTTTACTCTCCAAAAGACTGATAAACCTTACTCTCCAAAAGGAGGTATTGATCTAGTTGCAATAAAGGTTTTTCAGCAATAAACAAATACAAAACAACATATATCATATCTGTATACAATTAATTGGAAAATTCAAAGCGCTTGTTACATTTGTAAATTGAGAATACCTTTTCTTCTTGAAGTATTATATTGATATATTTATCTTAAGTACTAACGTGATTTGCTCAGCCTTTCTATGTACATCCTTGGTAATTAGTTGACAGTGAATTCATGGGCCTTATCACTCAAATTTTCTTTTTAAAATGATCATTTTATTCTCTATCTGACAGTTTTGCAATTCGGATTTGCGACCATGTTCGTTGCTGCCTTTCCGCTTGGTCCCTTGTTCGCACTACTCACCTCCATAATCCAAATCCGTGTGGACGCCATCAACTTCGTTTCTCAATTCAGGAGGCCCCCCAGCACTCGTACTCAAGGTATCGGAGCATGGCTTCCCATTCTCGAGATTGTGACGAAAATGTCGGTCCTGGTAAATGCCTTTGTGCTGGCCTTTACTTCAGAGTTCATCCCTAAGCTACTGTACAAGTTGAGCTTCGCACCCGACCGTGACGGACCAGGTGGAGGCACCCTTAAAGGATACCTTGATAACAGTTTGGCTTCTATTAATGTCTCCTACATCCACCAACAAGAACCAGGAACTGCACCAAGAAGCATCAATGGAAGTCTGGATACTTGCAGGTTAAGTGTTTGAATTCTCGATATGTATGTAAATTTATGGAAATCTTTTGCTCATTAAAGCGAAAATTGTCCATGAATAAAATATTAATCAATTATTATATGGCTATGATGATGATGATGATGATGTTGATGATGCTGATGCTGATGATGCTGATGCTGATGCTGATGATGATGATGATGATGATGATGATGATGATGTGCATGGCAGAACCTCGTATACGTCTTTTACCTAATGGATCATTTCGGAAATACGGCATTTTGAATTATATTGTTTCAAATAATGTGCCCAGGGGGCAAATTAGTAACTACTTAATAACCGAGATTGAGGTCGTTACGGGAAAATCTCAAACTGAGGCCTTGCCGTATTGACCGAGCGATAGCGAGGTCAATACGGTAGGCCGAGGTTTGAGATTTTCCCGTAACGACCGAACGGTCGAGGTTATTAAGGTGTTTATTATATGGCTAATAAAACGGTTATAAAGAAAGAAAACATCTAAATTTAAGGGAAGTCGTTACTTCACACCCGGTGATGCGCGCGCTTATCTATTCATTCAGCTTTCCAAACCGTCAAACTGCACAACAGAATTCAGCGAAGTAACGCGTACTCCGTCAAGAAAATATATTTATTTTTGGAAAACACTGATCAATACGGCCACAAAAAGTATTGGATTGAAGAACTTTTCTGGTTTTCTCAAAGACCAAGTCATTGATTATGCTGGCAGA
>JAHPZR010032534.1:2500-22500 GCA_019787425.1 Platygyra sinensis | reverse complement strand
TGTAATTTAAAATGGCCACCTTTTTGTCAGAAAAGTCTACTTTGAATGTGTTTATTACTTACCTTATGTTTTTATAACATCTTGTACAGTAGTGGCCTACCGGCCTATTGGATTAAAGTTCTCCTATTTGAGAAGAAGATTAATGATCATCAGCTCCAGTGCATGCAATAATTCACGACTTATGATCGCGTGTTCCATAGTTTTCTTCTTTATAAGAAAAAAGCTGAGTGAAAGGGCTCATCTCATCCATATTTCAGGTACTCCGGCTATCATGAATCTGTTTGGCCTTATGAATTCACCAAGCAATACTGGGAAGTTATCGCTGCACGCCTCGCTTTCGTGTTCGTGTTCCAGTTTACTGTCTATCTAGTCAAGAGCTTTATCGCCTGGCTTGTTCCGAGTGTACCAAGAAACCTGAAGTTGAAGTCCGATAGGGAGAAGTATCTGTTCAAGGAGAAACTAAAGGAGTTAAATTAGTGTGCATGTCTTTCCAGCTGTAAGCTAACCTCAGTTTAATGAGCTAAAAGACACGTGTTCGCTAAAATGCCATTTAGTTGTGTGGTCTATTATAAACGTCTAAGAAACAAAAAAAAAAAAAAGAGAGAGTGTTTGAAATCAAATCAGAGTGTTATTAATGGCAAATATCCTGTGATCACAAAGACCGGTCGCAGGTTGATGTGTGAAGTTTGCTACGTAAATTGTGTTCACATGCATGATCGCGTTAATTTGAATTGGCGTTTTACAAGTTCTCTCGTTGCCATAAAGCTCTTGTCGGCCTCGACAACTAAGTTGCAGCGGATAATTGACATCAGTTGTGTGATTTTCTAGAAACCTTTATAGGACTGGTGGGGGGATGGGTTTCTTCCTCAATTTTTAAAAGATGATTTAATTTGACATGTTGATTTGATTTGAAAAGCTGGAGCTTTTTGATAGAATGTTTCGGTTTTCCTTTAATTTTATTTTTCTTGCGCCGGATCATTACAAAGTGACGTGAATACCATTTAAGAAGTGTGACTAATAACTTTTATTTAAGGAAGAGTGTTAGCCTCAGTATTGTGGGGAGGGGGGGGGGGGGGGGGGAGGGTTCAAGAAGAGTGATTTGAAAGAGTGGCTTTTGCTTCTGAAGGAAAGACGTTTGATACTAATATCAAAGAACGGGGAGTTGGCAGTTTCTCCCTTAACTCACTCAGCTCGTTAAGGCAATGACTTGTTTTGCTTTAACATTTTTGCTGTACAAGTCAATGCTCAATAATGCGTGTGTTAAAAGAGTGTATTATCTTCATGAATTCCAGTTAGAATTTCTTGTTCAAGCCGTTTCGAACTGGAGTTAGGATGTTGAGTAAGATTTTAGAGTCGAGACATTTTTTTGGACAGTTTGAACGAAAGTGAACATCATTTATTTTACGTAGATCTAAAGTTCAGAAATAATTAACTCAGTCTATTCTTAATGTGCGGCCCATGCCTGTGAAGAAAAACTAGCTATTCTATGATTTGATGGAGTGCTAAAATCACGATAAATTGATTACTTACTCGGAGGAGAAATGAAATAGTTATAAGCTGAAATAACCGTCGAGTCGACGGTCTAACTGGAACTCGTGAAAAGAGTAATCCTGTACGGAACTCCTGTGCTCGTTTTATTGCGTGTAAACAAGATCATGGTCTCTTGGTGTGAAATAAAAATAAAGCGAACACTTAATGTAACATAAAACCTGAGCATGTCGTTTGTTTTCATTGGTAGCAGTGGGTTTCAAGAATTAAATCAATCGATGTTTCGTCTGTTTTGTTCTGCCTTTATTTAAATATTTAACACACAAATTGAATATTTTTAGAACGCACTTGATTTATCGGCGAAAATATTGCTTATACTCAAGAGACACAGCTGCCCGTTCGCCCTTTCGCCCGTTCGCCCATTCATAATCTAGTTCGTTCGATCATTCGTTCGTTTTCGAGCTTTCATTTAGTTCATCGGCGTTGGGTGGCGATAATAGGCCTGGTTGCTTTCAAAGGTAGGTAAGGTAATGTCTGCATAGGCGAGCCAAGTGGCCAATCAGGCCGGAGCTTATCCCGGTTTCCTTAGCATGAAGCAACTAAGATTATTTTTACTCTCCCTGGATGGGATGCTAGTCCATCGCAGGGTTAGCCCCTAGCATTAAATTCGCCGGTACCCATTTATACACCTGGGTGGAGAGAGGCACTGTGAGAGTAATGTCTTCCCCAAGAACACAACACAGTGTCCCCGGCCAGGGCTCGAACCCGGATCGCTCGATCCGAAGACTAGCGCACTAACCACGAGGCCACCGCGCCTCCCGCGGTTACTTTCAAAGCCGTGACTAAATCGTCACTGTCTTTAACTGGTGCAGAGTGTAGCCCAGATACCAGTGTCTGGTACCAGTATCTGGCCAACAGTTTTATTTTTTCCTTTGAGTCCATCAGTCATCGCCGATATTGAAGTATTCCAAAATAAACACGCATTCACTGTTAGTAGACTCTATCACGGACGGACTTGTATTCTTCAGGCGAGTATCAAGAGAAAATTCGTCCTGTTTATATGTCATGTACTGTAACGCCGTTTGTAGTTTTTTCAAGTTCTGCGCCACTTGTTATCAGAAACACCGGGCTTACCTCGGTGTAAAAACCTGTGAGGTTTTTCTTTGTTTTGTAGCTATTGTTAGGGTTAACGTTAGGGTATATTATATTGACTTCTATATTTTCTTTGTTTAGTGAGTGTTACAGGTTCTGACACTGAGGATGAGCCGAAACACCCAAAATCGCGGTAAAAATGTCCTTAAATATAATATCGCCGCTGACTTCACAGAGGTGAACAACCAATCCCAACCAGTGATAGACTGTACACAGTTCTAGTTCATTTTATTCAATAACGAAAGCCCGCGATAAATTTCATTCAAATTTGACATGAATATTTGTTGACGGAATGATCCAGAAATTTATTCGCCCAGCGAGTTAGTAATAAAGATTTCTAGAATGACGTTTTCAAATGCATGCAGAACAAAATACAACATAAAAATAAATTACAGTTTTGCTCTCCGATCACTTTATTTGTACATCTATCTGTTGTGTTTTTAGAATTGTCCGCGTGAGTCGCAAGCGAATATCAGTATATTCGTCCAACAGACCTTAAGTTTTGACTGTGGAAACACAACAAAGAACAACAAAATATTTGCAAGCCAAATAAGCTGTATTTTTATGCAAATTTCTTATGGTTTGTGTCACACCCTCTGTAGATTTTGAGTGCATCGCTTTGTTCTAAATTTCAGTAGAGCGGAGCAGGGAAAGATCGAACTATGGCAGAACCTATTTCTTATAAGATAACTCCAAACGATGGCGACGTCCTTCTTGAAATGGTCGAGCCCTCATTCCACGCGAAAGGAAGCGAACCGAAGGGAATGTACTTGGAAGACGCTGGACCGAACAAGAAGATCGATTATGTCCTTGTGTACGAACGTTGTCAGGAAAAAGAAAATAAAGACGAGGAGGCGAAGGAAAAAGCTGAGAAACTCGAAGACATGAGAAGATCATTTGAAGCCAGTCTCGAAAGCGCTGGATTTGTCATTGAACGCAAAGACCACACGTTACCTCAGGTAAGACCATCGCTTGCAGAACCTGTCAAAACATGATTAGTACAGAAATATATTCTTCTAGTTTCTCTGGAAATTGACAACATTGAACGTTTGGGGACGTTTTGTTCATCTAGACGCTAAATTTTAAAGCAAACTTTTATTGTAGGGGTTGCATTTATACAAGAAGAAATGTTAAATGTAATGGCGACCGATTGACTCCTGTAGCGAGTGTTAATTGTATTTTGTATGAATTCCAGCGGTGTACTTAAGTGTGACTCTCCATTCCTAAACCCCGAAACCCATTTCGTCAAACCGCCATCTCTTTCGTGTAACGGCGCAATTCATCCAAACATGACGAAAAAAAAAAAAATTACATAACATTTCTTAGCTAGGCCACCTTGCAAATTCATTAAACAGTGCCGAAGATAAAATATTATTTCAGTTTCTTCGTTGAGAGTTCCAGAATATTCCTAGCAAAGATAACTATTTTGCAATATTGACTTCTCTGTAGGTCATTGGCAGAGTTGCCATGCTTTCAAAGGAACAGTTTTGCACAGATTCCCGGCCTGAAGTGGTGAAATCTTACGATTTTTTTTTCTGCTATTAAATGTGAATGAAGCTTGGTTTTCATCGCAACGACGAATACGTTTACAAAGAGTTGTCAAACATATTTACCCTGTTACAGCTGTGAATACTAAATTATCAGATTTGAACGAGTTTTATTCCGTCCTTTCGCGGTCATAAAGGTAACGAAACATTCAATACAAGCTGCTTGCCTTATTTTAGAAGGACGCTAATTCGTGTGGATATGAACAGACAGTCGCTCCCATTGGGATTACAGTCTTTTGATGGAAGTGTCTGGAGAGTTAGAAATTACTAGCAAGTCGTGGAAGAAATGCAAATGAGAATTAATTCTGCAAAACATCTCCGCGGTATTCACCGGCGCAAGAACTGAAAACAGAAATGATCAAAAACGATATAATACTAGATGGTACAAAAAGTGCTAGGTATTTCTTAGTTGAAAATTACTTATGCTAGGTTTCAAGCTCAAGACAAAGCCGAAAACAACAATCCTTTAAAAAATTAGCATACATCCCTCAAATTACACAGTCAGATATCAATATAATATCCGATTGTTTATTTCTATTCTCTAAAATTGGAATAAAACATTTACAAACATTTCAAACAGGTGGTTGGATAGCGTGTCACCAAAACTGCCACGACAAACATAACATCAAGCTATTTTACACCAAGCACACTCGAATTGTTTACTAATTTACTTTTTGTAATAAAGAGCGCTTAAGTTTGGCTAAACAACTATTATCCTTTCCAAGGAGGTGTTGACTATGGCAGTTCAGGCTTGGAGGTTGTCACATAAACACTCTCTTGATTAAAAGGACTGTCAGCAATTAAGAAACAGCTATATAAGATAAACAAAAAAACAGCGTCCACGGAGACATTTTGAATACAAATGCGTGCGTTTTATATTGGCCTCTAGAATACATGCAGTTATAAGAAAAATGAAAATTTCTTTCTGGAAATACTAATAATAACTCCCGTAACTGCATATTTCCATGTTAAACTTTCAAAATGGACAGAGTGGGCGTCGCCATGGTTTCAAAATATTTTGCAACATGTACTTCTAGAAACAGATAGCTAGAAGTTCCAAGTGCTTATATTGTATGAGCGTTCCAGCGTCACTCGAATTGTTGAAGCCCAGAGCCTAAACAAATCCTACTTACGCTTTTGATCATCGTCGACGAATTGAATCAACTGTTTATCACCACTTTGTAAAAAAAAGTCCAACTTGGAAGTAATTTACTTGAGTGCTGTTCTTGAAAAAACAGAAAGAAGTGTAGCCGACCATTCATGAAGTTTGGGGCACTCTTTCAAATACTTCACTTAATTTGTAGCAATTGATTCTGGGTTCAACTCCTTTGTCGCCAGGCTAAGCTCAGAAATTTGCCGTCGTTTGGAATTGAGAAGAAGTTTGCATTATCCTTGCTGTATTTATTTTGGTCATTTACAGTTTACCCAGTTGACAGGGCATAATATCGAGAATTAAGGCAGGAAAATTGTCATGCTTTATCTAAACCTTCTTGCAGAAAAATGTGGTTTTTATTCAAAGCTCGGTATCTGACGATACGATATCATTGTTTATCCTCGTCATTTGCCATCTGAAATTCTTTAGAAGCATAGAGAGAAAATGGACAATAACATTCGTCACGATTTAGACCAAACAGAGGTTCAATATCTAATCACTCTACACGTTTAACGCAAGTATATTTAACTCTGATTTTAAGCAAAATGCCTTTTGAAGACAAGCTTTAAAAAATAGACTCCTCGCCACGGCGAATCAGAAAGAGGATTAAATTAATTTACATCCAACCCGGAATTGCGAAGAAAAGAGGGCTCCGCGTTAAATGATTGTCTTAGAGGGAACGTACAGTATTTGCGTTCGAAAACTTTCACTAACATTCTTGTAGGTCATTAATTATAAGTGCTATGTTCACGCGGTTTCAATCGGCTGATCACAAATTAAGTAGCAGTTACAGCAGCTTATATAAAGGGATCAAAATTCAACCACACAGTCGATCTTCTTGTTTATGTGTATTCTCACCGAGTGTCAAAAAAATAGAATTACCTTAACAGAAATAACAAATAACAAACAGTACAAAGTCTGCAAAACACTAGAAAATTCACTGGTCAATGATTAACGCTCGAGCGAACGAAGCAATCATTTGGTTAGTTTTTTCATGATCAACGATGCGAGTTGTTTTTTAAAGGCCAAAGCACCCGTGACTGTTTGTAAATAAAGAATTAAAACCATTGAGCCGAAAACAAACTTGAGAGTTATGCAAATTCATCACGCCCATTCAGTATTTTGCCGAAACAGCCCAAGCGTCTACAAGGGCCGCAACTCAGTTGAAGAACCTACTGAAATGCGAGGAGGCCAAAATGAGTAATGGTAACGCCCGTTATACCAGGTTAAGCCAAGATGAAGACGCACTCGAAACTCAGCTAGAGTTAAGGGAGCAATCAAGATCAGAGCCGAAAGGAATATATTTTAACAACGGTAATGAACCAAAGAGACACATCGACTATGTGTTGGTCTATGAAACGAAACAGGACGATGGTTCGGAGAGCAGCAAAGAAAGAAACCTGCAAAGTCTACGGAAAACCTTCGAAGATAACTTAAGAAAAGAAAAGCTTCTAATCGAATACGATGAGTTAGATCTGCCACAGGTACGAGTGTGATGCAATGCTTGACCAGTTTACTTCAGACATTTAAAGAAATTATCACTCTCTCTAAATTGAATATCGTACCAGATGTGATTCTATGTTTTTCTTGGAAACGTCATGGCATAAATAGCTCCAATCTTAATTTTGAAAACAAATCTAACAACTCTTGCTATAAACATCATTTGAAATGGATTTCAAGCTATCCACTGTCTCTATTAGCGTTCAAGCATATAAATTCAGTCCAAATTTACAATTCAGCGAACACATTATTGAATCCTGAATAGACCTCAATTATGCCGCCCATTTTGCTTCTTACCACGTAATGCGACTTTTGTTTATTCAAGTTCTCTTTTTAGTTAAACGCTGACTCGGAATTAACATTCAGTTAAAATACCGACACTGCGATATAGGCTGACATTTTCCGATTTTAATGTAGATTAAAGTTTAAATTATGTTCAGAATGTAAGCTCGCTTTAATTAAAGGTATCAAACAATGTTTTTAAAATAGGTTCAAAAACTCTTGGTATTTGCATCAAGACTAGCTACATGCAAAAACAAATGCCATCCGATTAAGGAAATGGCTGAGTTTTATATTTTGGAATTTCATATTGGAAATACAGTATGCATGAGCAATACAGTCGAGTTGCAAAGTTATAATATGACATATGCAGGAATATGTTCAACTCTGTTATTATGTAACTAAAGCTGAAGTCGGTGACTGAAAGACGGCAATGACGATCAATTTAGTAACTTACATATAGGATGTCGTTTGTCCGTTAATAGCACACAAGAAGTGGATATGGACGGGGAAGGATTAGGGGACGTTTACAGTATGTGCGTGAGCTAGGCGTGAACTTATAAACTTTTGGCAGTTGTCAGCAATGACCTTGTTAATCACTAAATAACCTAGAGCATATAGTGTTTCCTCTGATTTCATCTGACCAGTTTAAAGCTGAGCTATCCTGGTTAGCGCCCGACATCACTGAGTTAGAGAGGCTGTTCTATCTGGTCATAGTTAGTGGATGATCTGGTCTGAGCTCCGTTATATCAGAATAAGACTAAAATAACATGCCTGAAATGTCATCCTCGTGAATTCTATTTGACAATTGATTCTTAAAGTGCCACTACGACAAAAAGCAATTCTTTTTTTCTTTGAATTTCAAAACTATGTTAACTAAACACAGACCCAAGTTTTAAGTTCTGATTTTAAAAAGACACCTGTTTATTTTAACTGAAATTTTCTCACTTATTGGTCCGCCATCACTAACTTTAAAATCTTGAGAGAGCTAGGTCGAGGAGAAAATGACGTCAACGACTCACTAGTTAAAGAACACAATTCGTGTGTAGGCGGCTGAATTTATATGCAGTACAGAAGTTTTGGGCTTTCAGACGTTTAAACCCGTGTTTTGCATGTATAATCATTTGCGTTTACACGATGAGAAATTTTAATCGAGTGAGCAAGTGACGTTATTTTCTCTTGTTCCAACCCTCTGAAGTCTAATCGGTCAGTTTTGAACGTGAGTAATGGCCAACCTTGAAAAACAAAAACTTACACTCAAAA
Organism: Platygyra sinensis; assembly: GCA_019787425.1. Lineage (NCBI taxonomy): Eukaryota > Metazoa > Cnidaria > Anthozoa > Scleractinia > Merulinidae > Platygyra > Platygyra sinensis. Next base: position 14,118 of record JAHPZR010032534.1, on the reverse strand, counting down.
TAAACAGCCTTTGGATAAAACTCAAAGCTCAAAACTTTGCCAGTCGGGTGTTAAGCGAACATGCTTTCAAAATCTGAAGGAAAAAAAGGAAATGAAGTCTTAATCATCAAGTATGGACCGACATAGTTTGACTGTAGGTCACTGGGATAAGGGAGAAGAATAATTCTTGAATGGCAGGCTAAATCGTCATATTGCATGCAAACATGTATGAAACTCGTATGTTTGAATGGCATTCATGTAAAGGATGCTTAATTTAAGCTGAGACTCTTCATGGCAAAGTCTAATTCTTCTTCTTTTTTTTCTGTCATCAGGATCCCAAAACCAAGCGACATTTTGTCCTTATTCATGCCCCCTGGGAAGTGCTGTCCAGTAAAGCGGAATCAATGCGTCTCAAAGTCCCATTCCAAGAAAACGACATCTTAATTAAGTCTTGGATGGAGAAGAACCTCGGAACTGATACAATGAAGTCATTAAGGCAGAGAAATCCTCTAATTGTACATGATTCCACCGTTAAAGACAAAGGGAACTTTTTCATGACTAACTTCACACGAGAAAATGTCACAAAGTTCGTCGACCATCAAAACAAGGAGACGTTTTTTGGTAACGTTGACCGCGTTTACATCGTGCAGCAAATCTGTGGCAGCGCCCGCTTTGCAGAGGGTTCTCACGGTGTTGGGCTGAAAAAGTTGATCTACGAGGGTGCATACCTAGCAGGATACCCGCTTCACGACGGTCCCGTTGGTCTTGAGCCTGGCGAGGAGCCCTCGAATGACCGACAACGGCTGAAGCGTGACTGGGCCAGATTTGGAAGAATGACCAAATTCCAGCCATACGGAGCAATCAAGGATTACTTTGGCAGTGAGATTGCCTTGTACTTTGCCTGGCTTGGATTTTACACGGCGTGGTTGGTACCTCTTGCCATTGTCGGTTTTGTTGTGTTCCTGTATGGAATCGGTTCGGCTGGTAGTCACCCCCCAGTCAAAGATGTCTGCGACGACAAAAACAAGGATGTGTGGTATATGTGTCCACTGTGTGACAGACAGTGTAGCTACTGGGACCTAGCTTCCACCACGTGCATTTATGCTTACGTCACCCACTTCTTCGACAACGATTGGACAGTTGGTCTTGCTTTCATAGCGTCAATTTGGGCAACTTTGTTCCTTGAGTTTTGGAAACGTCGCCAAGCCTCCCTTGCTCAAGAATGGCACACTGATGATTTCGAAGAGGAAGAAGAACCCCTTCGTCCAGAGTACTCAGCTACAGTGACAACCCTAAAGAGGAATGAAGTTACCGGTAAGATGGAGCCGTACGTCCCTAAAAAGACACTGTACTCTCGCTACGGTGGAGTTTTTAGCATAATAATATTTTTTATCCTTCTTGTCATCGCCGCTGTCGTGGGTGTTGTCGTGTACCGAGCAGCAGTTTTCGCCTCCTTGAGCGGGAACAAAGATAAAGCAGTCCAAACCCGTGCTAGGATCATAACCTCCATAACGGCAGCTCTCCTCAATCTTCTTGCCATCAATCTGCTAAAGTTTGCTTACAGCAAACTAGCTGTCTGGTTAACGGACTGGGAAAATCCACCGACTCGCACCGACTACGAGGACAGCTTCACATGGAAAATGTACCTATTCCAATTTGTAAACACGTACGCTTCCATTTTTTACATTGCGTTCTTCAAGTCTGGCCTTGTGGTAGGAACTCCTAGCAGATACAAGCGGATTGCAGGTGAATTCCGATTGGATGGCTGCAGCGAGCAAGGATGCTTTTTGGAGCTTTGTGTTCAGCTTCTTATTATCATGGTGGGACAGCAGATCATCGGAAATATCACTGAAGTTGCAATTCCGTAAGTAGCATGGAGAGTCTTTTGCACGATCCAGTCACATGGTTCAAAATCGCGTATGCTGCAAGTTATACAGTGCGACTTCCAAAACAAGGGCAGGTCGAGGTGGACTAGCATGAGTTTATTTGTTTTTGAAATCCTACCGTGCACCATGCGTCCCAGCAGAGAAGAAATTGGACTTAAATCTTAACCAAAAGATAGTAGCGACACTGGATTTTATCAGCCATCAAACACTTCTCCGTGACTTACTTGTATGTAAAGGTGTACTTATCGACTGAAAGGATATAATCTTAACAAATTTTTTCTATTTTGGAATTTACTCTACAGGATGGTCATGTATTGGCTCAAAAGTCGCAAGGAAGTAACGACAGACCTGCCACAGTACCAAAGAGACTTTGACTTGAGTCCCCAGGATGACCATTCCATGTTTTGGGAGTATCTTGAAGTTGGTAGGTACATGTATCAGCTCAGGTGTACTGCAGTCCCTGAACTCTCCCTTGTTCTAAATAGTGGTCAAATCCAGACGGAAGAGGATGGAGCCCAGGATAAATTGCAAAACGCGCCTTCCTCAACCCCGAGACAACGCAGAGAGAAAAGCACATATAGTACTGAGAGCTTTCTGAAGCGCACCCAAGAGATAATGTATGAAATACAACCAGAAACACACTAAAAAACCTTCAAACATTTTAAACCTACCTTTTATTTACCGGTTTAAACTACCATCCTAAATGGTAATCATAACAGTAGAAATCGAGACTAGAATATTTTGTATACGTTACATCTCTGTCCTTACCTTTGATTCACAGTTTTGCAGTACGGATTTGTTACTATGTTCGTGGCTGCCTTTCCACTGGGTCCTCTGTTCGCCCTTCTCAATTCCATCGTCGAAATTCGTGTAGATGCCATCAACTTCGTGGATCAATTCCGGAGACCCGACAGCGCTCGTGCAGAGGATATCGGAGCCTGGTTTCGCATTCTTCAGGGTGTGACAAAACTGTCAGTCCTGGTTAACGCTTTTGTGTTAGCGTTTACCTCCGAGTACATCCCCAAACTGCTGTACAAATTGAAGTATGCACCTGACCGTGATGAACCAGGTGGAGGCACCCTTAAAGGATACCTTGATAACAGTTTGGCTCATATTAATGTTTCGTACATCTACCAACAAGAACCAGGAACAGAGCCAGAAAAATTGTTAGAAAATTTGAATTACACGAGACCATACTGCAGGTAAAAATTATCTCGTTGTTGTTTTGTATCCGACTGAACAATGTTCTCGTAATTTAGTAATATAGTTGCGAGGTGTATTTCTTCACGTCGAGATAAAAAGTAAGTAATAGACCCTTTGCATAAATGGCGCTTAAATTTGAATAACAGTACTCATACATCCTTAGCCTCACATTCATGTGAAAATTCATTTGTCTTGAAACATAATGTGAGGCTAAGGATGTACCAAGTATTGTTATTCAAATTTAGGCGCCATTTATGCAAAGAGTCTATGACGAAATGTTATGGCAACTAGACAAAGTGCTGAAGTGAAGGACATAAAGTTCGTTATAAAAGAGTTTGGAACACTTACACATGTTGTATGTCAACAAGATTCTGCTCCCACGAATTATGTTCCAACTAAAATACCATGGAAAGAGATAGATATTTTGACCCTGAGCTGCAACAAAACTGAAAAAGATGTGAACTACATGAACAATGCACTGCCTGGCACTTCGAACAAGGCAGGGCATGATGGGTCACCAGAGCTTACCTAGTATGTAAACAGATCATTTTTGTTGTAGAAACAATTTTCTTTTTACCTTATCTTAGGTACCCGGGCTATTTTGACATGACTCCACCTTACAAACAGAACAAGCAATACTGGCACATCATTGCTGCACGCCTCGCTTTCGTGTTCGTATTTCAGTTTTCCGTTTACCTGATCACCAACTTCATATCCTGGGCTGTCCCGGATGTTCCCAAGGATCTGGATTTGAAGGTAAAGCGGGAAAAACATTTAGCCAAATTGGCCTTCAAGAAGAAGAATGATGATTACCTAGTAAATGGCGAGGATGTCCTCAACGGAAGCGATATGCTGTAGAGTGACAAAAAGAAAAAACAACCACGATGACAATGCCCGTATATTAACGCTACAATATGACTTTCTAAATAAGGTATTTTTGGATCAAAACACCGACACTGAGTTCGCAAACGCAGTGTGCGAAAGATTCCTAACATGGGTCTTATAGAGAATGCTGACAGAGAGAAATCATAACTAGGATGAATAACTAACAATACTGAACTTACAACTGTAATGAAGCGAATCCAGAAAACGAAAACTCCAAGGACGTCATTATTTCTATGTGGCTCTTTATCATTGTACGTGATGTCAACGGGCCATATTTTTATACCACTGCTATGTAGTAATTTCGTTTTAGAAATTGGCTTTTATTTTTGTACAAATGTTCTCCAGCATTTATGTTTATTATACGCTGATTAAATGATTAGAGTAGTATAAAGAGCAATTGAAAAAAAAAAAGAATTCGATGCAGAAACATTTCATGACGATGTTTTTGGTTTTGCCATTTTACGCACGAAATGTGCAGGAGAACTGAATTATCTCATTTCTTTTTTATACCATTCAGCGTCAAACAATTTACCCAGAGTTTGATATCTGTTAGTAAGCGTTACATCAATTTTTGTTGTATGTTTTTCTTGTACCCATAAATAAATATGATCAAGATTGATCACTACTAGGTTGTGACCTCCTTTTGGAATGACACATAGGGCATCACACGTCTGAAACTAAGTTAAAGCATACAAAGGAAATCACAACCGTGAAAGAGGCTTGGATAGCCGGTCTCAATTAGCATAAATTTTGACGATTTTACTTCTTTATTTACTTCTTTGTTTCGATTGAGAAGATATATCAAACACTCCAGACAGTATTTCGTCGGCTCAGTCCAAACACCTCGAATTTCGTAAAAAATACTCCGCTGCGTGAAGTATTTTCAAATCTTATCTCGGTGGTTGGATATCCCGATGAAATACTGTCTCTGGTGTTTGATATGGTACTTCAAATGAAATCTATCCAGCTATACTTTTTATGTGGCAGTGCAATTAGGAAAGACCCACGAAATATATTGGAAGAATTACACTGTCCTCAGTTGTCCTTAACACAGGTGGGTTCTTTCCTCGTGTACCGGTTTACAAGAGCCGATACAAAAGACCAAACAAAACGCAACAGCTAACCAATGGCTGAACAATGGTTATTCCCTTGTGAACCGGTACATCAGGACAGAACCCACAGGTGGTAGTCAAGGCACCTTTAAGGGCTGTTGAAGAAGCACCTATTATTTTTCATGAGTTGATATTTGAGTATAAGTATAGTGTGTGCACGCCACGTCTTGTAATTCTCAAATCCAAAACTAGAGCCACAAAAGGCTTTATCCTCATCAGACATGAGAGGTACTAAAAATCTGTGTACAACTTCCCAGCTCGATAGCGTCCTTCGTTTGGAAACCAGCACATTTTGAAAAGTTGGGGCGGTGTGTGACATAAAGCTAAGATCACGTTTCTCGAAAAATATACACTTATCTCGTGATTTTTAGCCATTTTAAGTATTGGGAAAAGTGCTTGTGTAATGTATTTTTAGCTCGCTTCAGAACATCCGTGGACAAGATGGTCAAAATAAGTTGCAGATGTTTACACTATCTACCGGCCGCCATATTGGAGGACCAATGAGGTCCTCCAACATTGCGGCTCCAAGCTAAGCTCTATTAGGGACCTTACGCATATACGACGGCGACGGCGAGGACCGTGACGCCTAGTAAAAAATGTGTTGTTATTTTACTTTGAAATTTCGCATTTATTGAGATCTATTCAGCGTGTTTGTTGGTATGAAAACATGCCTCAGCTGAATATGTTACGAATGCGTTCAGTTCCAAAGAGAAATACGAAAAATTAGACGTTGTGGTTCACGTTCTCCAAACAACGCTGAATTTGGTCATTTCACGTTGTCGTTTTGCAGAAGACGGCAAAGAAATGAACGAAGAGTTATAATGCACGTGCACAGCTCTTGTTCTGCTCATTAAACCTGTTGTTTGGTGGCGTTCTCGTTCTCGTTGCCGTCGTGCTTTTCGTAAGGTCCCTAATTATTATTTTGCGCGGAACATTTCGACGAATATCTCAACTTTGTTATAACGCATACACTTTAAACATGGAGAGGTGCCTTCGTTTTTTATCGTCTATAAGATCACAGTTTCTTGACTTTATCCACTGTATGGTTTTTGATTTTATTTTTTATTACGTGACAATGCACACCTTATTATTCAGTTCCTCTCAGTAGTCAGGGATTCATTGTGTAGAATTATTAGAATTTTAAAATACGTTTTGTATGAGACATATAAGTGAGGTTATAAGTGACGTTTAGAGCAAACTGCAAACAGCAAACGTTTCAAAATTTTTGAACGCAAACCTTTGTCTACTGTTTCCTGCTTTTGTTGTTAATTGGTTTAGAATTAAAGGAGTCTAAAAAGAAGACAAAACCGAAGAAAATGTTTGTTGCCCACGTTTTCCATGAGTTGAACGTGTTAAATTATCCATTAATTGTAGGCATTGTGACGTAAGCGTTCTGTGCCATCCATTCTTGTATATTTAGTTTCAGAACGTAAGAATTTTCGTAGTAATAACTTTACAAATAAACTTGAACATTAAATATGTGTTTGGTTCGCGTTTGGCTCGCGAACAAGTATAGGAGAATCTTTGCTGACTCATTCTTTACACATTTCAGCATTAACAAACTACTTTGCCCAGAGTAGACTTTTGTATATTAGGCTTTTATTTCCCCACTAGAATGTTCCACCTAAAGTGCACCTAGCCCCAAAATATTTTATTCGCTTAATTAAATCTTTGCACCTGTTCAAAACGCACTGCGACTTTTTAAACTAAATCTTGACTTTTTTACAGGCTGTAACTGTTGCGACATTCAGCCGTATCTGTTCCACGACCGAGCTAGTAAGGGGCATGGGTCTATTCCCGGTTTGACGTCACAGACTGATTTGCATGGCAAAGAAGTTTGTGAGGTCAAACCGGGAAAAGACCCATACCCCTTACTAGCTCGGTCGTGGAACAGATGACGGTTAGTTTTCGTAACTTTTACAGAATATAAGAAGTCAAGATTTAGTTGGAGAAGGCACAGTGTGGTTTGAACAGGTGCAAAGATTTAATTAAGCAAATAAAATATTTTGATGTTAGGTGCATTTTAATGCCCCATTTTTTCCACTAAAATACTCGGTTTTCCCCCAAAATCTCGATGAGATGCTTGGCTAATGCTCATGCATGTACATAGGGGTTTTTGAATTTTCATAACTTTAAAGGTCGGCACACACGATGGGACTAGGCCCTGCGACTAGTCCCTGCAACAAGTCGCAGGGACCAGTCGCATCATGTGAACTGCTTAAGGACGGTGCCTACTAAATACAAAGGTTTTTGCGCCAAGTTAGGGCCACGCGGAAAAAGTAGATATTTGCAAGGCCTATTGGAATCCACAAAGAAAAATAGGGGTAGCCACGCATTTTTTTGAGATAATCAGCCTTGAATCTCAACAAAAATGCTGACATCAGCATTTTTCTGAAAAAAGCGGGAAACGATATTTCTTCACAGATTTCCTTAGAATTCGCCTTTACATACAGAATGGCAAACACATTTTAAAAGATATTTAAACTACGTGGCAAATGGTAACATTAAAATCACTTTTGTTACGTTTTTAGTAACAAAATCGTTGCAAAATCGTTTTTAACGTCTCTGACAGCCTTCCTCTGGTTCAGCTAAAATACAGTCTAAATACCTTTTGCTCACGACCAGAAACTAATCATATGTTGAATGGGCTTGCCGCTTCCATTTCGCAACAAAAAATGTAGGGGTAACCACGCGTTTTTTAAAGTTATTGATCTTTTTTGAAAACTTTTACGGTGCCGTTACATTTTTTCCCGTCACCTCCCCAGTAAGTAAAACATTTGCGTGTCTGCGCGCGCACTACGCCATCTGCAGGTACATGTTTGCAGTTGGATTTCAGTGTAATTTTCGAAAGATAACAGCTAGATTTTCAGCTGGAAGACGTTAACAGTTAGTGGCTAGCGATATGCTGTTATTCTGGTCTCCCTGGTTTAAGTACAGGTTCATTAAGATTGATTTGCTTACCATAGGAAATTATAACATAGCTAACAGAGCCACGCAATCAAATTCAGTATACGTAAGCGTGCACCAAATCTCGACAGTGCTCGCTGATGGCGTCAGCAAATCGCTTGGCCAGAAATTTTTGTTTTCGCGCGAGCGGCCATATTGTTAGCGTGGGGAGAGTATTATATTTCGCGACAATAATGGGTACAAACAGACTCGGCCCACTAGTTCCAAAACGAAGACAAATTTCCCACCTTTTCTCTTGGGCTAAAGTTCTTAAATGAGGTAGAAAAAGAGACAAAACAACGGAAAAGGAGACTCGGCATCAGGGCCGTCACGATTCGCTTCACTGTCCGAAAGACACTCTGGTAAAACCAAACAAATGACAAACTGGTCTGTGTCAACCTTTAAAGGTAAGCTTAAACTTTTCCGTTTTAAAATTGTTAAATGTAAAACCCGAACTTTCAACAGAAAAATTGAAATAAAGCCAATTCCTATTTTACTTATTTCGCTTACCGCGAACAGTCACTTCTGATGTTGTTGTCCGTTTTTCGCTTCGGATTTGATGCACAATTCCACCGGCTATGTTATAAAACAATTGGTTCATGCTTTTAGCGTGCACTATCGAGTTTTATATCATAACCCAAGTTATTCTCGCATTTTGATTGGTTCTCGCCTATGATCTATTAGAGTACAGATGCACGATTGACGTCATCGTTACAAAGCTTTTCCCTCTGCCGTTTTAAAATGGCGGAAAGTTTTGAGACTTAGGATAATATTTTACGTGACTCGGCAAAAGATAAGCTACATAAAAGTCTTGCCGAGGCATTGAACAGGTTCGAGAAGCCAGAAAACGAAAGATAAAGCCGTTTCTTTTAGAAAATTATCCAGAAAAAAAATTCGAGCAGTCGCAGTCGGCAGCCGAGCGAAACTAAACCAAGCACAAACTTGGACTTGGTGCCGAGAACCACTGCTTTATCTCGAATTTAACAAACCCAATAAACAAAATGTTTCTGAGATTAATTTATTTAAAAAATTGAACTTTTCCTAGTGTCAAAACAACTGTTAACACACTGATTGATGTCAGGAATGAAACATCAAAACATCACTTCTTAAAATCGGTAAAATAAATACATAACCTTGCTTTCCCATGCGAATCGTTCCTGTCCGTTTCAGGGCACAGCAGCGAGCTAAGTATAGCTAACCACAGCTCACGGCCAACAGTATCGCAGCTAAAATGTGTCTCCGACACCATATCAAGCTGATTTGAGAATCACCAACCACAGAAGACAAAAATCTCCACCGTCATTTACGCTCCTTTCATTCAAAACTCGAATCAAATGGCTTCTAGTTGACCGCAACCACAAGTTTTCCGAGGGTATTTTTTCAACTCCTGTAATTTTCAAAGCAACGTCCAAGCTTTTCAGCTCACTGGGCTGCTCCGATGACAAAAACTGACTTGATTTTTCCAGCATTTTCTTCAAGATTTGTAGATTTCGCAGTTCAATTCTGCTTTCGCTGTAAGTTTTCATTCCACGAGGAGCGACGCTCGAGTCAGCTTTGACAGTGGCGTGATTTTTCTCGACCAATCACAATTCTTTGCTACGCATAGCAACCAATGAAATTGCTTCATTTTGTATAGATCATAGATCACGTCAAATGGCTTTTTTTCGTCTTCGCCAAAGTGGGCAAAGGCGGGGCAAAAGGCCGGCTTTCGCGTTATGTTGAAATATTTTGAAATAAAAAAGGCTTTTCGTTATTATATAAAACAAATAGATTCCATGTTGCCGTGCGTCTGATTCAGTAATAGATCACAGAAGACGTCAAAATGTGGTAAGAACATCAGTGACACACTCGGCTACGCCTCGTGTGCCACTTTTTTGTTCTTACCACATTTTGACGTCATCTGTGATCTATTACTGAACAGACGCACGGCAACATGGAATCTATTTGTTAAATGGAGCACTTGGGAAGTTTTGGAGAGCACTCTCCTGCTCTCCAAACTTCCCCCGTGCTCCATAACTCGATAGTGCACGCTAAAGCATGAACCAATTGTTAAATTTTTGCTTTAATTTTAGTCGTGTGCTTGGTGGCGTAGTTGATTGCGTCAATGTCAACCCCAGCGCGAGCGCGCTTAAACCATGGCTTGCGTGATGCGCAGAACGTGTGCGCACTAACAAAAGTAGTCACCGTCCTTAAAAATCTAGTCGCAGGGACCAACTTTAGTCCCTGCGACTAGATTTTGTTGGCATATATAGCCAGTTTCACACGATGCGACTAGTCCCTGCGACTTGTTGCAGGGACTAGTAGCAGGAATAGTCCCATCGTGTGTGCCGACCTTTGAGTTTTTTAAGCCCGCGTAACATAAGAGGTATTCAATACATCGGGTCCAAATTGCTTGGGATAGTTAGTACATCAGAAACAGTATCGCTGATGCTAATTAGGCAAATATTGTAAACAAGGATTCTACTATACCCCAAACCGGGTGTTTTAACAGAAATTTTGGCATTACAGTGAATGAACATTTTATTGATTTGTTTTCCTGACGACAAAAAGTGACAAATTTAGCGATAAATGAACGTATTTTGAAGCTTGCTTCCCGCTGAACCAAAAAAGTTTACAACTGCGTTTCCTAAAATCATAACTAATAACCAAACCAAAAGAGAAAACGAAACAAAGAAAAAAAACGAACCTAATGTGAAAACCAGCAAGAAAATTATTATAACGCATAAACTTGGCGACAAACTTCAAAATAAAGTACTTCACTTTATAGAGTTCTTAGATTTAGATGGGTGTTATAATAGGACAATAACTAGACTTTTGGAGGGCATATTGTTTATTTGTGGCCCGAGTAGCATCATTTGCGCCCGAGCGGAGCGAGGGTGCAAATGATGCTACGAGGGCCACAAATAAACAATATGCCCGACAAAAGTCTTGTTATTATCATTATCATCAATATACAAGGTCATATCATGAAGAGTCTATGGCAATAAAATAAGCTTGATCTTTAATAAGTATGTTACTGAACTTAAGTACACTCTAACTTGTACAAAAGCACAATTTTGGCTTTTTAATAGAAAAGTGACAAAAAATAGTCTCGTCAATGTCCCCTAGCCAAAAAATAAACTTAATAATCAATGTATAGAACCAAATTTCGATTCAATTTAACATCAACTGTTTTCGTAAAGACTTTGTATTATTGTGCTATTCGCTGTCAGTGTCACTCTCCAAAATGCGACGGCGTTTCTTAGGAACGCTCTCCATTTGCTGCGCTGACCCTGCTTGGTACACATTCATTGTTCCTATCTGTATGTGTTGTGTACAGTTGGGATATGGCTGAGCCAAAGCCATAAACTGATTTTGCAGTGATTGTGAAACCAAGCTGCTTGGACCAGGGAGCGCGTAGTTTGATGAACTACCGGGAGCATCTTGTTTGCTCATAGGCTGAAAAGCTTCTGTCAGAATCCTGGAGCATTCTCTTTTCTGTTCACTGGTTGTTTGGTTGATGTAGTGTGTGAGACTTCTTTCGTCTTTGTGCTTTGTTATTGAGCATATTTTCTTGGTATCCACACCTCTTTGGAATAAGTGGGTGACAGCCGATGCCCGAACACAA
>JAHPZR010032533.1:0-11185 GCA_019787425.1 Platygyra sinensis | reverse complement strand
GGGGAGCAGCGGTGGGTCAGGTAGCGGGAGGACAAACCGGGGAAAGGTCCATCTGGAGATTCGTACTCAATGCACATAAAATAATTAGTGGGGCCGCAGCTGTTGAAACTGGAAGTCTCTATAAATCTGGAACAGGACGACGGCGAGTCAGACAACTGAGGCGGCGGGCGCCCCTGGGGAGAAAGCGGCTTGCGACTAACCGAGGGGGGAATGGAAAGGCAGCAAAGCGCAGCAAACAAGGGATGTCCGCAGGCAAAAGGGCCGCGAAAACGGGAAAGACAGAATAATCATGGGTGAATACATGCCATAGCGTAATGGTCGTGAGTCATCATGTAGGTGGTGCAGCGTGTTCATCCATCCAGCGGCAGAACGGCTGGCAGAAAGACAGACCGCACGCACTGGCAGGGACAGGGGAGAAGAAGAGAAGGTACGTTCCGCCGACGAGTATCCGCAAAAGAAACGAAGTGCTCACAACAGCGAAGCGACAGCGGGAGAAACCGCACCGCGGGAGTAGCCCCTTTGCCCCTTCAGCGGCCCATTGACTCCGTACTATTTTGTCCTGTCTTCACTAAAATCATATACTAACAAAGGACTAGAATAACACAAAAAAACGCCTCAAAATGAGGGACAAAGACGCGGAGAATGGAAGCAAAGTCGCGCATCCCTCGCAATTCAGATGGCGACGACGCGGGAATCGGAAGCGTGAGGCCAAGAGTTTGCACATGCGCAGGTCGTGGAAGCAACTCCGTAAATTCAGTCTCGTCCCCAAGCCGCTCCTCCTGTTGGTCAGCACCAAGAATCGCGACCGGGGCTAGGTCCAACGACGTCCGTTTTGATGGCTTTTGTAAACACTATAGATTGAACAGACCAATCGAGATTTGTAAACTTACTCTGACAAAAGCGCAGAGTGACGGGAGTCATGAATCGGACGTCCGTGGTGGAGCCTGGCCAAGGGTCGCGATTCTGTGCATGACCAAAGGATCGCTACCTCTGGGGACGAGAATGCTGTAAATTAAAAGAAAGGCAAATTGACGCTGAGCCAAAGAACAGTTTGGATACTTTCAGGTCTTTGTGCGTTTGATTTCCTCATTTGACAAAGTATAAAATACAATTCTGAAATCCCGCCAATAGGGCGACGCTACCATGCAAGGTGTTCACCAGATGCACTCGTCATGGCTGAAAAAGAAACACTGCAGGGGGTACCTATCATTTCACTGTTTAACTTTGACTGTTTATTTTATGCGGTGATTGGCTCGCTAGCAAATATGAGGATTTTCAGAGGCCCTGTTCACTGTCCGCTAGTCGAGGTGATCCCGAGAAAAGTGTAACGTGTGGTGAAGCAAAGGCTGTCTACAGCCCAAAGATTGTCGTGTGTACGGCTTTATAGAGCCAATTGGCATTACCGACTAGTAATTACAGATTTTTCAGTTTCTTTTCTTTGACAGAAAAAAAAAACTATGTCAATTGTTTATTGAAAAAAATGGTGTACTGATTCACACAAAAAAGTCTAATCTCTTAGTGTTTCTGAGGCACTGCAAACAAATGTAGCATGATTAAATGAACTCTTATCTTGGTCACATTGTTGGGACCCTTGCCGTCCTTGCTTTCTCTAATCGGCTTGTGACAAACAGAGACGTGTTTCATTCAACAATAGACGCAATGCAGAGAACTAGGGAAACCAGAGTGAAACACACATTTGGACACATAGTTTTCTCAAATGACTTGCAGGGAGCATGGTGTCCCAACTAATCGTGATTGAGATTGTAAATCGTTTTATGCGGAAAATGAGTAGATTTTGTAGAATTATCTTTGATAAAGTACAAAACCTCTTTGAAGAAAGTAATAGTTATAATACCTATAACAGCTCTGGCGATTTAGTCAGAATCAATTTTAATTGGGTAAAGTTTGTCGCAGAGCATGAGTGAGAGTTAATGAAGGCAATAAATTGTTTTATGAGTAGTTCGTGTTGTTAGAACTAGCAGACAGTGCCACTATATAAAGGAATCTTTGAGCATCAGAGAATACGTGAGTTGAACCAACTGTTTGGAAAATAACCACGTTTAACCACCTAGCCAAATAATTTGCCAGATATTCATGCTGTATAATCTCTTTACCAAGATATATTAAGAATTGAGAAAGTTATGAGTAAATATCCAAATTCGCATTTTGTAACATAGGCTTAAGCAATTATATTGTGGAAATTTACACTTTCGAGACGTTCGTTGTCTTCGTGTCTTGGGCTAAACGTCAAACATCTTCGGGATGAGCCGAAGTAAAATGGACGAAAATCACTTGTGTAATGGGTCCTTTATGGTTCATCTGGTATCAATTGAGTTTCTTTCCCACAAAAAGAACTATTTGGTAAGTTTTCATTTCTGTCGACTCGACTATTCTACATAATTGAAGATTTAAATTCACAAAGTACACGAAGATGCAGCAACAGAAATTACCATTGTTGCTCATGCGTAATTCAAACCACGTTCTCGAGTGAAAAATAGGCCGTTCCGAAATTCAACAGGGAACTGGGGCGAGTTTCAAATTTTAACCAATCGATAAACTGACACCACCGCATGAAAGATCATGTCAAGATTGATCATTTGACCAAGTATGATGCTTTTGGGGTGAACAGAGACCAAGTTATGGACCTTGAAATATGGCTCAAAATCCATACAAACGTCTCTAATTTTGAGACAGCGTCCCCCAAAACCATATAAACTCTTAAAATTTTTCATGATTTCCGTGATACTCTTTAAAATGGGCAAACATAGTGATTTTCATCTCAGCTTCTTTCAAATAGTACGTGCATGACGGGATTTTACAGTTGTCACAAAACTGATGAAAAATTTTAAGAGTTTATATGGTTTTGGGGGACGCAGTCTCAAAATTAGAGACGTTTGTATGGGTTTTGAGCCATATTTCAAGGTCCATAACTTGGTCTCCGTTCACCCTAAAAGCATCATACTTGCGTCAAATGATCAATCTCGACATGATCTTTCATGTGGTGGTGTCAATTTGTCGATTGGTTAAAATTTGAAACTCGCCCCAGTTCCCTGTTGAATTTCGGAACGGCCGATAGGGAGCTTAAGCACGCGCGTTTTTGAGACGCGGACGGCAACTGGAAATGAACATTTCGCGTGCTAGGTCAGTGGTGTCTCCTAGATTCTTATACTACTCATTTCTAATGGAAAAAGATACTTAGCAATATAAATGTGGTAGTATGAGGGCAAGTTAAAAGTGAAAACAGCTCACTTCCGGTTACCGTCCGTGTCTCAAATACGCGCGTGCTTAAGCTCCCTAAATATTGGCAGATCGCTTCCCTGAGCTGTCAGATCGCGGTTAAAATATAAAACAAACTTGGAAAGCGAATGATAAAACAATTATTGAACTCGGTTATCGCAAAATATTGTGATTTGTGAGGGTTTCGCAGATCAATTATTTGCTTCAGGCTTCGGCAAATAATTGATCTGCTCGTCACTCACAAATCACGATGTAATTCCTCAACCTCGTCCAATAATTGCTAATTGTCCGCAGAGTTAACATCTTCGAAAATTCACTCACTTGACTTAAATTATCATCAAATACATGTGACCCAACAGAGATGGACCTTTGTTATAACGCCGGGGAAGTTTGACGTTTGGCCCGAGAGCCGTTATATAGCTTGACATGTATGTGTATGCATTTAAGGTTTGTTCTTGTGAAATAAAAAAAGGAAAATGCGGCATATGTTCCCTGCAACTTTGAAGTAGGATATTGTGACAATAGGGAACTTAAGCAAACCACGACGACGAACAGCACAGAGAACGTCACCAAACAAAAGGTTTAATGAGAAAAACAATAGCTAAATCTTATTTGCCGTCCTCTGCAAAACAAAAAAACGTGAAATGTCCAACTACTGCGTAGTCCGAGGAACGGCTATAATTTTTCGTCTTTCAATTTGCAATCGGACGCTTTCGCCGCATATTTAGCCTGAGCACATTTTTAAAGCCATTGGCGCCGCACTTAACAGATCTGGACAATTGCGAAATTCGAAGGTAAAACATCAATTCATTTTTCACTTGGCGTTGTCCTCGGTGCTTAAGTTCCCTGATACATTAGTTACAACGGCATCTTCTAGCTATTAAAATTTTATTGACCGCCGGGTCAATCATCGGTCGTGTGTACAGACCGAACGCAGTGAGGTCTGTATCCACGACCTCAGTCAAGATTCTCCCATACAGACCTCCTGCTTGGTCTAGCGCGTAAAATTCAATTAAACCGGAATGTAAACCCATAGAAAGACCGGTCGGTGAATGCAACCTTCTACCTAGTATTTTAACGTTTTGATTCACAAATTGTGAAAAATTCAATTTTGGAAGAAGTTATTTGCTATCGGATTCCCATACAAACATTGTAATTTCTGACCACTTTGCCTACCCGTCAAGATGGTGTCGAAAACCGTGATAAGGCCTATTTCGTTTCCCTTGATCAAAATTCACCCCGATAACTCGAATTTCTTGTTCTTGTAACGCGCCATTAGCTTTCCTTATCGTGTGATCGAATTCTAACAATAGAGCAAAGACTAATAAAGATGAGGTCGTAGACTGGGAATGCCCTGAGAAACCCACCGCAAACGAGGTCAGATCGGCAATTGATGCGCTGACTTCACACAGTCTATTCTGTACAGCGCCGCAAATGATCCCCGACCGCAGATGATTCCCAGACCGGAAATGATCCCCAAATTGGACCGCAAATGATCCCGAACCGCAAACGATCCCCGATGTGGACCGGAAATGATACCGTTGGAAAACGAGGAATGGCATGGAATTTGTTCCTCGGGTCGTGGTTTCAATTTTTAACATAAACAGAAGCAAGTCATAACTAACCATAATCTATATGGATATACTGAAATCCCATGATAAAGAGTTCTTCGGATAATTACCGTTAAAGCTTTGCGGAATGCCTTGCAAGTAGCTTTCGTCTATATACACCCATTTCAAAACAATTTAACCGAAGCAAAACTTGCGAACGAAGTAATAACGTCAGTTCAGTCACTTGCAATATGCAACTAATTCATGTCTTATTTCTTGGCCTGCACGTTTGGCTATTTTTTTTTTGGCATCGATGTTTAAAGTCAGTAGCAAGGAATTCTAACGGATATAGTTCATAGTTGTAGTGGTGTAACCTATCCGTATCTCATGAAGGAAGACTTCTTTAGTCTGAGAATCTTACACGAAAACAGCTTACGGCTGCGATTCTAGTTCTTGTTTGTAATGATATGCGGTTTTTTCGGTTTCTCGCATTTTTTCCACGGGTAATGAAGGCAAGTGTTAGATCACTCTACATACTATATAAGTTGACCAACAATAAGTTCTCCAATCCAGCATTTCTGACTGCAAGTGGCAGATACGAACTGAAAGTCAAACTGGCTTGTAGTGTTGGGAAGCAGAATTTCTAGCTCATTCGCAGAACTAAAAGGTCATGAACATGTCGCGAATGTTGTTACTGTTACTTTTAACAATTGCGTTTGTCTTTGTTTCTCGCGCCTATGGCGTGGTATAATGATGAGGATTTGGAATCAGATTAATTTAACATGAAAATGGCATCCAAATAAAATCTACAAAGACTTTTATGTCTTAGTTTTGGCAGCATTAAGCTGTTATTGTTGTAGATCGAGCTTGTTGAGAATAGTATTGCTGTCTACCAGCTTTGATTTTTTCTAGTAATTTTTCATAATTGTCAAGAGAAAATAAGATCAATTTGTCATAGTTTACGTCGTCAGAAGATCTTTTCTTTATGTTTATCTAATAGACCCTTCTCCAAAATGGCGGCCAAAAATTCAAATAGGTTAAAATAAGGTAAAATAAAAAACGTATACCAGCACTGGAAAGAACACCTTTACTTTAGTAACCCTGCAAAGTTTCAGCATTTCATTTGTAATATCAGCTGACAAAATGTACGTTGAAAATTGAAAAATTTTCAGCAGTTTGTATGACTGGGGGTATAATGGGGGCATAACCCCAGTCATATTATTACCACTCTTAATCAATTGATGCTACAAAAAACTGCTCAGCTCAATCACTGGTGAACACGTTGGTATTATTTTCGTGACACAATAGGTTACCATAGCAACACTAGGACCTGCTAAAAACACCCTTAATTTCAGCTTTAAGCGCTTATATTTCAAAAACGGCACGGTGAAATTCAATTTCACCGTGCCGTTTTTGAAGAATTTTGATAAGCAGGATAAGGTATTTTTTGGCAAAGTTAAAAAATTCTGTACATGCGATTCAGAGCCACCTTAAATTTTAGAAAATAACCACATGTAACACTCTGGCAAAATGATTTGCCAGTCAATTAGTGTCAAGCGTTTTTGCTGTATAATCTTTAAATGATGTAATCAGCACCTAGAGAGTTGTGAGTAAAGTCTCATCTTTTAACGTAATGTTTCTTCAGCAATTATTGTGGAAATTAACGATGGACTAAGCGAAAGAGGGACTACTCGCAGTCTATTGCATTCACGAAATGGTTATGAAAGCCGATTCTTGTTGAACCGAGATTCGCATTAATCTTGAAAAGGCAACAACAGGATGACTGTAAAAACTGTTCAAGTGTATTTCTATCAGTAGCCTGAGTATCAGGCCTTTCTTTCTCGCGGGGGTAGGAGAAGGAAGCACCCGACAAAGAAAAGCCTTTCCGTGCAATTCCACGCTACCCCTACCCCCTTTCTAAGAAACGCCTGATACTCAGGGCTGGGTTGTTCGAAAGCCGGTTAACGTTAACCCAGGATTAAACGTCAACTGAAACATTTTTTCTTGTTTAAAATTGTTTTTCGCCTCTAACGTTTGGTGTAGTTTAAGATTACTACGGCTCAAAACTCAAGGGCAAACGATATAAACAGATTACCTAACCAAAAAGTTACAAAATTGAAATCAAAATTCTCGCTAACCCTGGGTTTGCTTAATCGGGCTTTGAACAACCCGGCCCAGGTTATTCTAACAGTGCAAGTGCAATACAGTCTTTTTCAGTTTATTTGATGTCTTTGTGTTCCTGGAGGCGGTTTAGAGCCGTTAAGAGTCGTTACTTTGTGGCTGTTTGCTTTCCCTAAAGAGCAAGGGGAAGCAAACCGCCAGAACTGAAAAACCTGCCAAAACGGCTCTAAACTGCCTCCAGGAACACAGAGACGTCCAAATAACGCAAGACAAACAGAAAGCAAGCCGCTTGCAT
This sequence comes from Platygyra sinensis, assembly GCA_019787425.1. Classification (NCBI taxonomy): domain Eukaryota; kingdom Metazoa; phylum Cnidaria; class Anthozoa; order Scleractinia; family Merulinidae; genus Platygyra; species Platygyra sinensis. The sequence continues at coordinate 3,982 of JAHPZR010032533.1, read as the reverse complement.
TTAAATTATTTTCTTAGGCAGTTGTCAAAGTAAAGTATAAAAAAAAATTCAGCCTTGAACGGATCTGCGCGGATGCCGGTATAGTGCTCTATGAATGACGACTCCTTACATGAAAAGCGGTTTTATTAAATACAGAAACTTACTTTCAGTTATGAAATGTTTGACTCTACAAAACTGAAACTCAATTTCTTATTAATGACAGATTCGGCTCTAAAAAAAAGGCAACCTCAGTACACTTTCTGGACTAAACAACAGTATTAGATTATTATTTGCTGCTATTAAGTGAGCTTTATCTACACCTTTCAGAATGAGCCATTACATGTTTACTTATTCTTCCTGCTAACACAAATGCGGTTTTTGTCACCAACAAAGGGCTCGAAAATAGTGCCATCCAATCGGCCGGGACAACTAGATTTTCCCGCAGGGCGAGAACATTTTCATTCTCACTTGCCCAACGAATTAAAAAAAAATCATAAAAATAAACTAAGAATTACCCAGGACAAGCAACATTTAAGAGCTGCTTTTCTGAAGGGGAAGCTGGAATTCGAGCCCTGAAAACAAGCGGCTAGTTTTTCCAGTGCTTGAGCTCTCCCTTTCCCGCGCTATATAGGAGTTGCCTAAAGACAGAAGTGAAGAAACTCTCGTAAGCAGCTATTGTAGCAGCTGTTATTGCTTCGGGGCTAGGGGCATTCTTTCTTTTGTTTGTTCTATTGTGTCTTCTCAAAGGCTATCGAGCCATTCATGTGAGAACTTACGAGATCTGCTGCTTGACCCCCTAAAGACAGAAGAGAAGAGGAGAGTTCTGAGACAGAACTAAGCATGACACCTGGGAATAATTCGTGTTGCCAAGCAACAGCACTAGAGTAAGCTGCGTAAGAAAGAAAAGTGAAGGCCACGATGCAACCTCTATGCTTGCTCACCCTAACTGATAGTATGTTTAGAGCAAAGCTTGAATTACATTTCCAGTCAGTCAGTCAGTCGCCGACCATGGTCGGTGTAAATTTTGTGTTTTTCCTTTTTAAATTCTACAATTTTTGGCATCGTGCAACACGTTACTCGAATACCACAGATCTAAGAAACAGTATGAGCCAGAGAAGCAACATGGGAGGATTTGCCTTGGTACCAGATCCCGACGGATTTTTAGGATGGGGAGATAGAGTTGACGCGAGACTCGGGTCACGTGTTGGAACACGAACGCGGAAGACGGAGTCGGTATCAGGCTTCTTGCAGGCACTTTTTGCTGTGGCCAGGCTGCGACGAATGAAAGGACACGCTACAGCTGCATTAGGACTCTGAAAGGAGAGGATTAGACTTTTTTGTGTGAATCAGTACAACAACAACCAATTTTTTTCAATAAACAATTGAACATAGTTTTTTTTTTTCTGTCAAAGAAAAGAAACTGAAAAATCTGGTATACATCTGTAATGCAATTGCTTATAAAGCCTTACCGACAAGCTTTGGGCTGTAGGACACCTTGCTTCACCCCAACTTTACGACTTTTTCTCGGGATTCATCCCTCGACTGGCGGGACGTTGAATGGCCTCTGAAAACTGCCTCATATTGATAGCGAGCGCAATCACCCTGAATAAAAATAAACAGTCCAAAGATTAAACATGAAATGATATGGTACCCCCCTTGCAGTGTGTTCTTTTTCAACCTATGACCGAGTGCATCTGGTTGAACCTTGCATGGGTAGCGTCGCCTTTTTGCGGGATTTCAAATTGTTTTAACTACTTGTAAAATTGATGAAATCAACGCAACAGACCTGAAGTATCCAAACTGTCCTTGGGGGAAGGGAGGCTCAGCCGTCCATTTCGCCTTTCTTTTAATTTACCGCATCTCGTCCCCAGAGGCCGCGCTCCTTCTGGTGAGCACCAAGCATTGCCACCTCTGGCCAGGTCCAACACCGGAAGTCCGCGATTCACGGACTTCCCGTCACTCTGCGCATGCTCAGAGTCAAGTCTGACAAATCTGATTGGTTCTGGTCTCAATCTATTGTGTTTACAAAGCCATTCAAATCCGGAATGTCGTTGGACTTGGCCAGAGGTCACGATTCTTGGTGCTGACTAAAAGGAGCGCGGCCTCTGGGGACGAGAATGATTTACAGGAGCTGCTTCATGACCTGCGCATTGCAACTTTTGGCATCACGCCATGATAACGAGTCACAGTATTCGCCATATTGAATTTGCGAGGTGCGAGAATTTTGCTTCATATAGCCGTTCTTTTGTCACTTTTTGAGGCGTTTTTCTTGTTTTATTCTAGTTACTTTTTGTTATCATTATTTTAGTTGAAACGACAAAATTAGTACGGAGTAACTGGACGCTGAAGGGGCAAAGGAGACTCCAGCGGTGAGTTTCTTTCGATTTCGATAGCTGTTGGGTAAATTTTCGTTATTTTGAGGCTATATTCCTGCAGGCGGAACGTTAACTCTGCTCTCTTACTCACCTGTAATATTTGCCAGTGCTGAGTGTCTGTCTTTGCTCAGGACTGTATGCATCTGATGGAGTGAACACGGACGGGCACTGCACACCACATTCTAAAATGAGACTCAAGAAAATTGACTACCTGGCATGTATTAACAAATGAATATTCCTTCTTTCAACGTTTTCGTGAATTTTGAATTGCGGAAATTACTCTGTTATGCATGCGCTTTGATACCCTTTCATATTCACATGTTAGTAGCAGGAAACACTTTATAAAAAAGGGGCTGCCCGCCGATCATCTTGTCTCTGCATCGCCTGTCGTCTCTTTCAGATTTATAGAGCAATTCCAGTTTCAACAGCCTGCGCAACACCATATTATGTTTATGTGCATTTGAGTAAGAATATCCAAATGGAATCTTCTTCCAAGGTTTTTGTCTCACGACCTACCTGACCCAAGCTGACGAACAAGACTGCTCGTTTGTCATATTGTATGCCTGAGCAAACATGTCTCTGGACATGATTCTTAGGACCCAATTCTTGTAGCCCTGTTGGAAGATTACAAGTGAGGCGACTTAGAGACAAATTTAAGTCTTCCTTACACTGTTTTTTGAAACTTTTCTTGTCGCTAAAGGTCGTGTTTCTAAAAACATGAAGCTGATAGTGATCACATCTTTGTAGCTCAGTTCTCCGCAAAATTAAATAGGATAAAAAATCGAGGCGTCAAGTTTTTTAGTTTTTGTTGTTTTTTTTTGTTTTTTTTTTTTGTTTTTTTTTTTTTTTGGGTTGGTAACCGTCACTATTCATGCCAATTTTGAAAGTCGTTTTTACCGAAATAAGTATTTTTGTTTTAAATAGATAATCATCAGTCATCAATCAACATCAATCAATCAATCAATCATCAATCATCATCAATTATTAATCCAATCAATCAATTACAATATTTAGACGGAGGGAAGTCCTTGGCTGGTTTGTCACGCGGTCCCACCATCTGGCCGAATTAGCAAATTTTGGACATATTTGGCTTGTGTGCGAAAACCGGTCAGAACCCGGCTTAAAAACCCTTGCAGCATATACTATTTAATTGGTGGGACTCGGATCGGGTCTCACTACTGCGCATCACTCTAAACAGATCGTTTTATAAGGGGGGGGGGGGGGAGAGTTTTTTTTTTTTTTGTTTTGCATTTCAATTTTGTAAACTCCACTTTATAAGATGTTTTATATTACTCACTATATACCAGACCCCACAAAGTCCGAGGAAAGAAAAACTGGCGAAAGGAAAGAACCCAGCCATGCAAGGCTAAATAAGGTGCTAAGGAATAACGATATTGATGGCGTTAATTCTTTTGGTCTCATTTCTCCTGCTCGCGTTGTGTTTGGGTCTTATGAGTTGACAGAGAGGACTGACAAGCTAGAGGAAAAAACATAAACTGCCTTTCCGGCTGCTCCTGATTCGGTGACGATTAATCCCCTCAGTTGTGTTCATTTGTTGACACAAAAGAAACAAGCCGCGTGTGTAAACATTTATTATTAGCAGTAACAGTAAATATGAGTAATTAAAC
>JAHPZR010032532.1:0-21272 GCA_019787425.1 Platygyra sinensis | reverse complement strand
TGTCGGTGTATTAAACAACAACAACCAAACAGTAATTTCAGCACGGGGGTACAAAGTCATTGTAAACAGAGAAAACATTAAACTGTTTAGACAAATATAAAACTGCTGGAAATAGTGAAAAATATGTCAGACAAGTTGAATAGTTAGATACTTGCTGTAGATCCGGCAACCATTGGATTTTGACTGAAAGATCTGATTGTTCTTTTCGTGTTATTTCATTTTAGGTAAACATCAGGCCGCCCAGCAATTACCTCCTGAATGCATTGAGAGTGACAAGGTTGGCGAACAAGGCTTTCCTTTTCGAATTCAAGAGTCCGGTGGACAAAGAACAGTGAGTAAACACGCGTCAGGGCTTACATGAGTTAATAGGCTATTTCGAATTGTGCAGCAACAAAAGACAGAGTCGAGGTTCAGGGGAATAATTTGCATTTTCCTTTGTTTTGAAACAATACAAAATGCTAATTATTCCCTGAAACTCGACTCTGTTCTTTTGTTTCTGCACAATTCGAAACTAGCCTATTGCGTCGGCATGAGCGAGTTTGGGCTAACACTGAGGAACAAATGAGCAAAATGAACGGAAAAAAGCGGAGATCGCGCAGTCTCAACTTAGGTCGCCTTAAAGCAATGTCCATTATTATTTCATTACAAAACAATGTATGTTCCTCAGTCTCTCGTTTGACGCTTGAAGTGTCTTCAGTATCGATGTGCTCCATGTGCTCATTCAACATTTTTCCATGTTTTGTTGCTCTCTCAGTCATCTGAGTGGGCCTCTCAGAGAACACAAGTTTAATTCAAATGGGCTGAAAAGATCACGTGCGCGGGTGTGTGATTGTTTTTCTTTTTTTTGTCAAGTTTCGTTGGTTGTCGTTCCAATCCACCATAGGGACAAAGATGGCGCACAGGTACATTTACCTACAATGCTTTGCGCCCGAAACTCTAAAGGGCGTTATAAAAAACATAAAGAAAAATTGCAAGTCATTCAAACTTGACAAGAGCAATGTGTTGGTATAGGAACGACTGCCGTTAAACCATATCTTTCTATATGCCCAGTGGGCTTAGTTTGGTTGCAAGGTATTGTGGTAAAATGTACAACCGCCATCTTTTTTTTTGCTTACGGTGGATTATGACTGGCAGCAGCCAATCGTCAGTTTGGGTTGACCTTCAGAGTTCGCGTTCGACTGCTATTAAACCACGACGACAACAGTAACCAAAAGCCACCAAAACAAACGGTTAAATGAGCAGAACAAGGGCTGTTCGAGCTTGCGTTACGTATTCAGGACGAGCAATGTCTGAGACCAATGGGGCTCTAGAACTGATCTAGACAATTCCGAAATTTGAGAGTAAAGTATAAATTCATTTTTTGTTAGCGTTGTCTTCGGTTGCTGAACTCTCCATTGCACAGGCGCAGTAAAACATGACTCGGGGAAACAAATTTTACTTTTAAAACTACTCACTTATCTGTTTATCCCGTTTAGGTGGTTTGTTGGGCCTCAACTGGTGAACGCTTTTATTTACCTAACAGAAACGAAATAAGTAAGAAATTATGATAATAAAGAACTGAACTATCGAAACTAATTAACCCTAGTGGTTTACGAAATGCGGTTTGTAGCATAGACCCCTTTGTACATCCCTAGCTCCACATACATGCATGTTCAAGACAAAGGAATTTTCACATGAATGCGAGGCTAAGGATGTATGAGTATTGTTATTCAAGTAAATATATATGAACGATCATGTAGTCTTCATATTACGGTTTGAGCATGCACATGGGAGAACAGAGACAGATGACCAAAGACTGCTGAGAAAGCACAGTTTCCTGAGTTCGCCTTTAAGAAAAATGCCAGTTTGCTCTTTAACAGTCTTCATATTATATGTCATGAAAGAGCTCTCTTTTTCACAATTTTCTCTTTTCAAATATATTTCCACCAGAAAATCTTGGTACCATGTCTGCTTTGTTTGGAGATATTAATCTTACTGAGCATACAGCTGATACATAACAATGTATCATGGATGCTGGAATTTTGCGAATGGCTGTTGAAAACTGTCTAGAAAGCTTAGCGCTCTGCGCTGAATTTCAGTTGCGAGCACCACAAAGAAAACCGCTCCTCAAACCTATTGTTTTCATTGTTTTCCTCGTTCTTTTGTCCTTTGTTCTCTGTTTTTTACGTGAGCTACGTCTTCTACACCAAGTAAGAGCCAGATGACCGTTTGATTAAGGTCCTTAAGCTTGAACATTAATCACAGGATAAATATCTAATTTTGACTAATTTCTTTGGCCGATTTATTCTGGCAGACATCCTGGCGGGAATGCTGCAGCCTCCATTTTTTACGGACGAAAGGCACCAAGGTAGTGATCAAAGTTTGTCATTTTTTGAGCACCTTTGCACGCTTGATCGAGTCGTGGTGAAGTTCTTGAAACACTTATTTAATAAGTGCATCTGAAAATCTTTGCCTCAACTGTTATAAGAATAAACTGGTTAAAAAGAAAAAAAAACATTATGTAAGAAATCTATGGTTTGAACGACAGGAATTCTTTAACTGATGAACTGATACAGAGACTTTAGTAACCAAACCTGCCTACATTACGAGTTGCATCAATTTTTTTCTCATATTTCAGAGCGGTGAACTTTGGAGGCAATCGGAATGGTTCTGGCACACGAGCTTTCCCATGGGTTCGACGCGACCGGTCAGTAATTAAAAATCTCATTCCGTTATAATTTGTAAGTTGTCTCAATAGAGTAATCATTTACCGTGTTGCGCGCAACAGTGTTAGATTTTGAAAGCTAAGTTTGCATTCGTTTCAGTTCGTGTTCCTTGAGCGTGCGCAGATAACTAAAGCTTTCGGTTCGTCCTCAGCATCTCGCTAGAGATCGATTTTTCCAAGCACGCACCCTGTTAAGTTTAAAATTAGCAATGCATGTACAGACTAAAAAGTATACACTGGAATCAGTGTTATCATTACAAAGTCTTAATCAATTAAAGACCTTAATTTTGCTAGAAAAGGAGTATTCCGACGTATGCAAATATTTTGTCAACCTATCAGCCCACGGGAAGGTGGAATTTCCAGACTTTGCTTCCCTACCTAAAATTTACCTCGAAATAATCTCACTGGTATGACATGGTCATTTTCTTCGAGACTCGATGTCTCCTAGGCAACCGCATTTTGTCGACAGTCATGCTTTTTCGAAAATCAAGAAAAGGCTCTAACGAGATATCTATATTTTTCACCAGGGAGAAATTTTAACAAAGATGGGAGATAATCGATAACTGGTGGAGTAAAAGCACTTCGGAAGCGTTGTGAAAATAGATCAAACTGCATTGTGGATCAGTACAGTAAATATCCCGTGGATGGTGGGACGACGGCAAAATATGTAAGACACAATAAAACATCATAAATGAAGTAAAGAATAATTATAATCAAAATAATTAAAAAGATTTAGGCTCAAAAAAATACAGCTTAATTCTCTGTAATGCTCATTTTTCGAAATGATTCCTACTCCTCAGACTCAAACATCGAGCAAACAAAACAGATAGCTGTGAGAGAAAAGATCCTGTGGTTTCTCAAGAAGACATTTTTTGCTGTACAAATGACCATAGATAGACCATCACAGACGTTGAATATATCAGCACAGACTGCCAGATATCAATCTTATTACACAACATCGTAACTTATTTTTGATGCCAGTAATCTTAAACCTCCTCACATCAGGTCCAGGTTGAAAATCGAGTATTGTTTAATTAGTACTATCATATTGGGCTGGGGTTGATTTGAAAATTTTCGTAATGGCATTCATATTTCCATAGCCTGCGAAAACAGCAGCTGCTTCTTCTGCTTCGCGGCCAGAGTGGTGGTTCGACTACCATATTTCACAGGAATTGTACATGACTTTTGTACTAATGAGTACACTTTGTGATGCCTTGTGATAAGGAAATTTGAATCTCATCAGTGTTCAATCCTGGACATACCTGGCCTTTTTTTACACGCCCTTATTCGTTTCGTTTTGTCCCTTTCTCGTGGAACAAGTCAGTAAATTATGCGTTCCCAAAAAAATCTTCTTCCTATGCGCTTGTACTTTTGTTACTAATTTAATTTCCTTGGCTAATATCCGTGTAAAGTACAGTCTGATTTACTTCATCTCAAACAGACCGATGGAGAAACGCACCTAAAGCGATATAACATTGCTGACAATGGTGGCATGAGGACATCGCTTACTGGGTAAAGGCGTTTAATTTTACTCATATTTACTGTTACTGCTAATAATGAAATGTTTACACACGCCGGCTTGTTTCTCTTGGTGTCAACAAATGAACACAACTGAGGGGAGTAAATCGTCCACCGAATTTCAGGAGCAGCCGGGAAGGCAGTTTATGTTTTGTCCTCTAGCTTGTCAGTCCCTCTCTGTCAACTCTATAAGCACCCCAACTACAACGCTTGAGCAGGAGAAATGAGTGTACCAAAAGAATTAACCGCCATCAAAATCGTTTATTTCCTTAGCACCTTATTTAGCCTTGCATTGGCTGGGTTCTTTCCTTTCGCCAGTTTTTCTTTCCTCGGACTTTGTGTGGGTCTGGTGATATAGTGAGTAATATCAAACATCTTATAAAGTGGAGTTTATCAAAATTGAAATGCAAAACAAAAAAAAAAAAAACTCTCCCCCCCCCCCCCCTTATAAAACGATCTGTTTAGCGTGATGGCCGCAGTAGTGAGACCCGATCCGAGTCCCCCCAATTAAATAGTATATGCTGCAATGAGTTGTTTTTCAGCCGGGTTCTGACCGGTTTTCGTACCACCACAAAAGCCAACTATGTCTCAAAATGTGAAAAAAAAAAAACAAATTTCGGCCATGATGGTGGGACCTGCGTGACAAACCAGCCAAGGACTTTTCCCTCCGGCTAAATCTTGTAAATTTGATTGATTGGATTAATTAATTGACTGCATGAATTGATGATTGATTGATTGATTGATTGATTGATTGCTGACTGAATTGATTTATCTATTTAAAACAAAAATACCTTATTTCGGTAAAAACAGCCTTTCAAAATTGAGCATGAATAGTGACGGTTACCAACCCAAAAAAAAAAAAAAACAAAAAAAAAAAACAAAAAAAAACAACAAAAACTAAAAAACGTGACGCCTCGATTTTTTATCCTATTTAATTTTGCGGAGACCGGAGCTACAAAGATTGTGATCACTATCAGCTTCAATGTTTTTAGAAACACGACCTTTAGCGAACAAGAAAGAGTTTCAAAAAACAGTGTAAGGAAGACTTAAATTTGTCTCTAAGTCGCCTCACTTGTAATCTTCCAACAGGGCTTACAAGAATTGGGTCCTAAGAATGCATGGTCACATGAGACCTGTGTTGCTCAGGCCTACAACTATGAACAAACGAGTCAGCTTCTATGTTCGTTCAGCTTGGCGTCAGGTTAGGTCGTGATGACAAGAACCTTGGAAGAAGATTCCCATCTTGGATATTTCTTACTCAAATGCACATAAACATAATATAGGTGTTGCGCCAGGCTATGTTGAAACTGGAATTGCTCTATAAATCTGAAAGAGACGACAGGCGATAGCAGAGACAAGCTGAATTCGGCGGGCAGCCCCTTTTTTATAAAGCTGTTTTCCTGCTAGCGAACCTATTGTGAATATGAAAGGGCATCAAAGCGCCATGCATAACCATGAGTAATTTCCGCAATTCAAAATTTCACGAAAACGTTGAAAGACAGGAATATTCATTTGTTAATACATGCCAGGGTAGCTCAATTTTCTTGAGTCTCATTTTAGAATGTGGTGTGCAGTGCCCGTCCGTGTCCACTTCCATCAGATGGCATACAGTCCTGAGCAAAGACAGACACTCACGCACTGGCAAATATTACAGGTGAGTAAGAGAGCAGAAGTTAACGTTCCGCCGTGCAGGAATATAGCCTGCAAAATAACGCAAATTTACCCAAGCAGCTAATCGACATCGAAAGAAACTCACCGCTGGAGTCTCCTTTGCCCCTTCAGCGTCTCAGTTACTCCAGTACTAATTTTGTCTTGCTTTCAACTAAAATCAATGACTAACAAAGAGTAACTAGAATCAAACAAGAAAAACGCACCTCAAAAAGTTGGACACAAAGAACGGCTATATGGAAGCAAGATTCTCGCACCTCGCAAAATTCAATATGGCGACTACTCGTGACTCGTGATCATGGCGTGATGCCAAAAGTTGCACATGCGCAGGTCATGAAGCAGCTCCTGTAAATTCATTCTCGTCCCCAGAGGCCGCGTCATCCTTCTTGTGTCAGCACTCCAAGAATCGCGACCTCTGGCTAGGCTCCCCACGACATTCCGGTTTTGGAATGGGTTTGGTAAAACACAATAGATTGAGACCAGACCAATCAGATTTGTCAGGACTCTGACTCTGAGCATGCGCAGAGTGACGGGAAGTCCTGAATCCGTGACTTCCGGTGTTGGACCTGGCCAGAGGTTCGACGGATTCTCTGGTTGCTGACCAAAAGGAGCGCTACCTTAATGGGGACGAGAAGCGGTAAATTAAAAGAAAGGCGAAATGGACGGCTGAGCCACCCTTCCCCCAAGGACAGTTTGGATACTTCAGGTCTGTTGGCGTTGATTTCATCAATTTTACAAAGTAGTATAAAACAATTCTGAAATCCCGCCAAAAGGCGACGCTACCCAGGCAAGGTTCAACCAGATGCACTCGGCCCATAGGCTGAAAAAGAACACACTGCAAGGGGGGTACCATATCAATTTCACTGTTTAATCTTTGGACTGTTTATTTTTATTCAGTGGTGATTGCGCTCGCTATCAAATATGAAGGCAGTTTTCAGAGGCCATTCAACTGTGCCCGCCAGTCGAGGGAGTGAATCCCGAGAAAAAGTCGTAAAGTTGGGGTGAAGCATAAGGCTGTCCTACAGCCCAAAGCTTGTCGTGTAAGGCTTTATAAGCCATTGCATTACAGACTGTAATACCAGATTGTTTCAGTTTCTTTTCTTTGACAGAAAAAAAAAAACTATGTTCAATTGTTTATTGAAAAAAATTGGTTGTTGTTGTACGGATTCACACAAAAAAGTCTTAATCTACTCTCCTTTTTCGGAGTCCCTACATGCAGCCTGTAGCGGTTCCTTTCATTCGCTCGCACGCCTGGCCACAGCAAAAAGTGCCTGCAAGAAGCCTGATACCGACTCCGTCTTCCGCGTTCGTGTTCCAACACGTGACCCGAGTCTCGCGTCAACTCTATCTCCCCATCCTAAAAATCCGTCGGGATCTGGTACCAAGGCAAATCCTCCCATGTTGCTTCTCTGGCTCATACTGTTTCTTAGATCTGTGGTATTCGAGTAACGTGTTGCACGATGCCAAAAAATTGTAGAATTTAAAAAGGAAAAACACAAAATTTACACCGACCATGGTCGGCGACTGACTGACTGACTGGAAATGTAATTCAAGCTTTGCTCTAAACATACTATCAGTTAGGGTGAGCAAGCATAGAGGTTGCATCGTGGCCTTCACTTTTCTTTCTTACGCAGCTTACTCTAGTGCTGTTGCTTGGCAACACGAATTATTCCCAGGTGTCATGCTTAGTTCTGTCTCAGAACTCTCCTCTTCTCTTCTGTCTTTAGGGGGTCAAGCAGCAGATCTCGTAAGTTCTCACATGAATGGCTCGATAGCCTTTGAGAAGACACAATAGAACAAACAAAAGAAAGAATGCCCCTAGCCCCGAAGCAATAACAGCTGCTACAATAGCTGCTTACGAGAGTTTCTTCACTTCTGTCTTTAGGCAACTCCTATATAGCGCGGGAAAGGGAGAGCTCAAGCACTGGAAAAACTAGCCGCTTGTTTTCAGGGCTCGAATTCCAGCTTCCCCTTCAGAAAAGCAGCTCTTAAATGTTGCTTGTCCTGGGTAATTCTTAGTTTATTTTTATGATTTTTTTTTAATTCGTTGGGCAAGTGAGAATGAAAATGTTCTCGCCCTGCGGGAAAATCTAGTTGTCCCGGCCGATTGGATGGCACTATTTTCGAGCCCTTTGTTGGTGACAAAAACCGCATTTGTGTTAGCAGGAAGAATAAGTAAACATGTAATGGCTCATTCTGAAAGGTGTAGATAAAGCTCACTTAATAGCAGCAAATAATAATCTAATACTGTTGTTTAGTCCAGAAAGTGTACTGAGGTTGCCTTTTTTTTAGAGCCGAATCTGTCATTAATAAGAAATTGAGTTTCAGTTTTTGTAGAGTCAAACATTTCATAACTGAAAGTAAGTTTCTGTATTTAATAAAACCGCTTTTCATGTAAGGAGTCGTCATTCATAGAGCACTATACCGGCATCCGCGCAGATCCGTTCAAGGCTGAATTTTTTTTTATACTTTACTTTGACAACTGCCTAAGAAAATAATTTAAATGCAAGCGGCTTGCTTTCTGTTTGTCTTGCGTTATTTGGACGTCTCTGTGTTCCTGGAGGCAGTTTAGAGCCGTTTTGGCAGGTTTTTCAGTTCTGGCGGTTTGCTTCCCCTTGCTCTTTAGGGAAAGCAAACAGCCACAAAGTAACGACTCTTAACGGCTCTAAACCGCCTCCAGGAACACAAAGACATCAAATAAACTGAAAAAGACTGTATTGCACTTGCACTGTTAGAATAACCTGGGCCGGGTTGTTCAAAGCCCGATTAAGCAAACCCAGGGTTAGCGAGAATTTTGATTTCAATTTTGTAACTTTTTGGTTAGGTAATCTGTTTATATCGTTTGCCCTTGAGTTTTGAGCCGTAGTAATCTTAAACTACACCAAACGTTAGAGGCGAAAAACAATTTTAAACAAGAAAAAATGTTTCAGTTGACGTTTAATCCTGGGTTAACGTTAACCGGCTTTCGAACAACCCAGCCCTGAGTATCAGGCGTTTCTTAGAAAGGGGGTAGGGGTAGCGTGGAATTGCACGGAAAGGCTTTTCTTTGTCGGGTGCTTCCTTCTCCTACCCCCGCGAGAAAGAAAGGCCTGATACTCAGGCTACTGATAGAAATACACTTGAACAGTTTTTACAGTCATCCTGTTGTTGCCTTTTCAAGATTAATGCGAATCTCGGTTCAACAAGAATCGGCTTTCATAACCATTTCGTGAATGCAATAGACTGCGAGTAGTCCCTCTTTCGCTTAGTCCATCGTTAATTTCCACAATAATTGCTGAAGAAACATTACGTTAAAAGATGAGACTTTACTCACAACTCTCTAGGTGCTGATTACATCATTTAAAGATTATACAGCAAAAACGCTTGACACTAATTGACTGGCAAATCATTTTGCCAGAGTGTTACATGTGGTTATTTTCTAAAATTTAAGGTGGCTCTGAATCGCATGTACAGAATTTTTTAACTTTGCCAAAAAATACCTTATCCTGCTTATCAAAATTCTTCAAAAACGGCACGGTGAAATTGAATTTCACCGTGCCGTTTTTGAAATATAAGCGCTTAAAGCTGAAATTAAGGGTGTTTTTAGCAGGTCCTAGTGTTGCTATGGTAACCTATTGTGTCACGAAAATAATACCAACGTGTTCACCAGTGATTGAGCTGAGCAGTTTTTTGTAGCATCAATTGATTAAGAGTGGTAATAATATGACTGGGGTTATGCCCCCATTATACCCCCAGTCATACAAACTGCTGAAAATTTTTCAATTTTCAACGTACATTTTGTCAGCTGATATTACAAATGAAATGCTGAAACTTTGCAGGGTTACTAAAGTAAAGGTGTTCTTTCCAGTGCTGGTATACGTTTTTTATTTTACCTTATTTTAACCTATTTGAATTTTTGGCCGCCATTTTGGAGAAGGGTCTATTAGATAAACATAAAGAAAAGATCTTCTGACGACGTAAACTATGACAAATTGATCTTATTTTCTCTTGACAATTATGAAAAATTACTAGAAAAAATCAAAGCTGGTAGACAGCAATACTATTCTCAACAAGCTCGATCTACAACAATAACAGCTTAATGCTGCCAAAACTAAGACATAAAAGTCTTTGTAGATTTTATTTGGATGCCATTTTCATGTTAAATTAATCTGATTCCAAATCCTCATCATTATACCACGCCATAGGCGCGAGAAACAAAGACAAACGCAATTGTTAAAAGTAACAGTAACAACATTCGCGACATGTTCATGACCTTTTAGTTCTGCGAATGAGCTAGAAATTCTGCTTCCCAACACTACAAGCCAGTTTGACTTTCAGTTCGTATCTGCCACTTGCAGTCAGAAATGCTGGATTGGAGAACTTATTGTTGGTCAACTTATATAGTATGTAGAGTGATCTAACACTTGCCTTCATTACCCGTGGAAAAATGCGAGAAACCGAAAAAACCGCATATCATTACAAACAAGAACTAGAATCGCAGCCGTAAGCTGTTTTCGTGTAAGATTCTCAGACTAAAGAAGTCTTCCTTCATGAGATACGGATAGGTTACACCACTACAACTATGAACTATATCCGTTAGAATTCCTTGCTACTGACTTTAAACATCGATGCCAAAAAAAAAATAGCCAAACGTGCAGGCCAAGAAATAAGACATGAATTAGTTGCATATTGCAAGTGACTGAACTGACGTTATTACTTCGTTCGCAAGTTTTGCTTCGGTTAAATTGTTTTGAAATGGGTGTATATAGACGAAAGCTACTTGCAAGGCATTCCGCAAAGCTTTAACGGTAATTATCCGAAGAACTCTTTATCATGGGATTTCAGTATATCCATATAGATTATGGTTAGTTATGACTTGCTTCTGTTTATGTTAAAAATTGAAACCACGACCCGAGGAACAAATTCCATGCCATTCCTCGTTTTCCAACGGTATCATTTCCGGTCCACATCGGGGATCGTTTGCGGTTCGGGATCATTTGCGGTCCAATTTGGGGATCATTTCCGGTCTGGGAATCATCTGCGGTCGGGGATCATTTGCGGCGCTGTACAGAATAGACTGTGTGAAGTCAGCGCATCAATTGCCGATCTGACCTCGTTTGCGGTGGGTTTCTCAGGGCATTCCCAGTCTACGACCTCATCTTTATTAGTCTTTGCTCTATTGTTAGAATTCGATCACACGATAAGGAAAGCTAATGGCGCGTTACAAGAACAAGAAATTCGAGTTATCGGGGTGAATTTTGATCAAGGGAAACGAAATAGGCCTTATCACGGTTTTCGACACCATCTTGACGGGTAGGCAAAGTGGTCAGAAATTACAATGTTTGTATGGGAATCCGATAGCAAATAACTTCTTCCAAAATTGAATTTTTCACAATTTGTGAATCAAAACGTTAAAATACTAGGTAGAAGGTTGCATTCACCGACCGGTCTTTCTATGGGTTTACATTCCGGTTTAATTGAATTTTACGCGCTAGACCAAGCAGGAGGTCTGTATGGGAGAATCTTGACTGAGGTCGTGGATACAGACCTCACTGCGTTCGGTCTGTACACACGACCGATGATTGACCCGGCGGTCAATAAAATTTTAATAGCTAGAAGATGCCGTTGTAACTAATGTATCAGGGAACTTAAGCACCGAGGACAACGCCAAGTGAAAAATGAATTGATGTTTTACCTTCGAATTTCGCAATTGTCCAGATCTGTTAAGTGCGGCGCCAATGGCTTTAAAAATGTGCTCAGGCTAAATATGCGGCGAAAGCGTCCGATTGCAAATTGAAAGACGAAAAATTATAGCCGTTCCTCGGACTACGCAGTAGTTGGACATTTCACGTTTTTTTGTTTTGCAGAGGACGGCAAATAAGATTTAGCTATTGTTTTTCTCATTAAACCTTTTGTTTGGTGACGTTCTCTTGCTGTTCGTCGTCGTGGTTTGCTTAAGTTCCCTATTGTCACAATATCCTACTTCAAAGTTGCAGGGAACATATGCCGCATTTTCCTTTTTTTATTTCACAAGAACAAACCTTAAATGCATACACATACATGTCAAGCTATATAACGGCTCTCGGGCCAAACGTCAAACTTCCCCGGCGTTATAACAAAGGTCCATCTCTGTTGGGTCACATGTATTTGATGATAATTTAAGTCAAGTGAGTGAATTTTCGAAGATGTTAACTCTGCGGACAATTAGCAATTATTGGACGAGGTTGAGGAATTACATCGTGATTTGTGAGTGACGAGCAGATCAATTATTTGCCGAAGCCTGAAGCAAATAATTGATCTGCGAAACCCTCACAAATCACAATATTTTGCGATAACCGAGTTCAATAATTGTTTTATCATTCGCTTTCCAAGTTTGTTTTATATTTTAACCGCGATCTGACAGCTCAGGGAAGCGATCTGCCAATATTTAGGGAGCTTAAGCACGCGCGTATTTGAGACACGGACGGTAACCGGAAGTGAGCTGTTTTCACTTTTAACTTGCCCTCATACTACCACATTTATATTGCTAAGTATCTTTTTCCATTAGAAATGAGTAGTATAAGAATCTAGGAGACACCACTGACCTAGCACGCGAAATGTTCATTTCCAGTTGCCGTCCGCGTCTCAAAAACGCGCGTGCTTAAGCTCCCTATCGGCCGTTCCGAAATTCAACAGGGAACTGGGGCGAGTTTCAAATTTTAACCAATCGACAAATTGACACCACCACATGAAAGATCATGTCGAGATTGATCATTTGACGAAGTATGATGCTTTTAGGGTGAACGGAGACCAAGTTATGGACCTTGAAATATGGCTCAAAACCCATACAAACGTCTCTAATTTTGAGAAAGCGTCCCCCAAAACCATATAAACTCTTAAAATTTTTCATCAGTTTTGTGACAACTGTAAAATCCCGTCATGCACGTACTATTTGAAAGAAAGCTGAGATGAAAATCACTATGTTTGCCCATTTTAAAGAGTATCACGGAAATCATGAAAAATTTTAAGAGTTTATATGGTTTTGGGGGACGCTGTCTCAAAATTAGAGACGTTTGTATGGATTTTGAGCCATATTTCAAGGTCCATAACTTGGTCTCTGTTCACCCCAAAAGTATCATACTTGGTCAAATGATCAATCTTGACATGATCTTTCATGTGGTGGTGTCAGTTTATCGATTGGTTAAAATTTGAAACTCGCCCCAGTTCCTTGTTGAATTTCGGAACGGCCTATTTTTCACTCGAGAACGTGGTTTGAATTACGCATGAGCAACAATGGTAATTTCTGTTGCTGCATCTTCGTGTACTTTGTGAATTTAAATCTTCAATTATGTAGAATAGTCGAGTCGACAGAAATGAAAACTTACCAAATAGTTCTTTTTGTGGGAAAGAAACTCAATTGATACCAGATGAACCATAAAGGACCCATTACACAAGTGATTTTCGTCCATTTTACTTCGGCTCATCCCGAAGATGTTTGACGTTTAGCCCAAGACACGAAGACAACGAACGTCTCGAAAGTGTAAATTTCCACAATATAATTGCTTAAGCCTATGTTACAAAATGCGAATTTGGATATTTACTCATAACTTTCTCAATTCTTAATATATCTTGGTAAAGAGATTATACAGCATGAATATCTGGCAAATTATTTGGCTAGGTGGTTAAACGTGGTTATTTTCCAAACAGTTGGTTCAACTCACGTATTCTCTGATGCTCAAAGATTCCTTTATATAGTGGCACTGTCTGCTAGTTCTAACAACACGAACTACTCATAAAACAATTTATTGCCTTCATTAACTCTCACTCATGCTCTGCGACAAACTTTACCCAATTAAAATTGATTCTGACTAAATCGCAGAGCTGTTATAGGTATTATAACTATTACTTTCTTCAAAGAGGTTTTGTACTTTATCAAAGATAATTCTACAAAATCTACTCATTTTCCGCATAAAACGATTTACAATCTCAATCACGATTAGTTGGGACACCATGCTCCCTGCAAGTCATTTGAGAAAACTATGTGTCCAAATGTGTGTTTCACTCTGGTTTCCCTAGTTCTCTGCATTGCGTCTATTGTTGAATGAAACACGTCTCTGTTTGTCACAAGCCGATTAGAGAAAAGCAAGGACGGCAAGGGTCCCAACAATGTGACCAAGATAAGAGTTCATTTAATCATGCTACATTTGTTTGCAGTGCCTCAGAAACACTAAGAGATTAGACTTTTGTTGTGTGAAATCAAGTCCACCATTTTTTTCAATAAACAATGGACCTAGTTTTTTTTTTTCTGTCAAAGAAAAGAAACTGAAAAATCTGTACTTACTAGTCGGTAATGCCAATTGGCTCTATAAAGCCGTACACACGACAAGCTTTGGGCTGTAGAACCGCCTTTGCTTCACCACACTTGTTACACTTTTTCTCGGGGATTCATCCCTCCGACCTAGCGGACAGTTGAACAGGGCCTCTGAAACTCCTTCATATTTGCTAGCCGAGCCAATTCACGCCTGACATAACAAGATAACAGTCAAAGTTAAACAGTGAAAATGCATCAGGTACCCCCTGCAGTGTTTCTTTTTCAGCCATGACTCGAGTGCATCCTGGTGAACACCTTGCATGGTAGCGTCGCCCTATTGGCGGGATTTCAGAATTGTATTTTATACTTTGTCAAATTGAGGAAATCAAACGCACAGAAGACCTGAAAGTATCCAAACTGTTCTTTGGCTCAGCGTCAATTTCGCCTTTTTCTTTTAATTTGAATCAGCATTCTGGTCCCCAGAGGTAGCGCTCCTTTTGGTCATGCACCAAATGAAATCGCGACCCTCTGGCCAGGCTCCACACACCGGACGTCCGTGATTCAGGACTTCCCGTCACTCTGCGCATTTGCTCCGAGTCAGTCTGACAAATCTCGATATGGTCTGGTCCTCAATCTATAGTGTTTACAAAGCCATTCAAAACCGGGAATGTCGTTGGACCTGGCCAGAGGTCGCGATTCTTGGTGCTGACCAACAGGAGGAGCGGCCTCTGGGGACGAGACTGAATTTACGGAGCTGCTTCCACGACCTGTCGCATGTGCAAACTCTTGGCCTCACGCCATTCACGATTCCCGCGATCGTCGCCATCTTGAATTTTTGCGAGGGATGCGCGAATCTTTGCTTCCATTCGCCGCGTCTTTGTCCCACATTTTGAGGCCGTTTTTCTTGTGTTATTCTAGTACTTCTCTTGTTAGTATATGATTTTAGTTGAAGACAGGACAAAAATTAGTACGGAGTCAATGGGCCGCTGAAGGGGCAAAGGGGCTACTCCCGCGGTGCGGTTTCTCCTTTTCGCTGTCCGACTTCGCTGTTGTGTAGCATCTTCGTTACTTTTGCGGCATACTCGTGCGGCGGAACGTTACCTTCTGCTCATCTTCTCCCCTGTCCTTCTAGCCAGGGGCGTGCGTGTCCTGATCTTTCTGCCAGCCGTGTCTGCCGCTGGATGGAGTGAACCACGCTGCACCACATCTACATGATGACTCACGACCATTACGCTACCTGGCCTGTATTCACCCATGACTATTCCTGTCTTTCCAACGTTTTCGCGGCCCATTTGCCTGCGGACATTTCCCTCTGTTTGCATGCGCTTTGCTGCCTTTCCATTCCCCGCCTCGGTTAGTCGCAAGAAACCGCTTTCTCCCCAGGGGCGCCCGCCGCCTTCAGTTGCTCTGCACTCGCCTGTGGTCGTCTGTTCCAGATTTATAGAGCACTTCCAGTTTCAACAGCTGCGGCCCCACCTAATTATTTTATGTGCGATTTGTGAGTACGAATCTCCCAAGATGGACCTTCTCCCCGGTTTGTCCTCCCGCCTACCTGACCCAAGCTGACGAACAAGAGCTGCTCGTTTGTCATATTGTAGGCCTGAGCAACACATGTCCCTCTGGACCATGATTCTTAGGACACCAATTCTTGTAGCCCTGTTTGGAAGATTACAAGTGAGGCGACTTAGAGACAAATTTAAGTCTTACCTTACACTGTTTTATGAAACTTTTCTTGTCGCTTAAATAGGTCGTGTGTCTAAAAACATTGAAGCTGATAGTGATTCACATCTTTGTAGCTCAGTTCTCCGCAACATTAAATAGGATAAAAATCGAGGCGTCAAGTTTTTTGTTTTACCGTAAAGCTCTTCATGCTCAATTTTGAAAGGTCGTTTTTACCGAAATTAAGGTAAATTTTGTTTTAAACTAGATCAAATCAATCCGTCAATCAATCAATCAATCAATGCAATCAATCAATTCATCAATCAATCATCAATTAATTAATCCAATCCACTCAACTTACAATATTTAGACGGCGGGAACGTCCTTGGCTGGTTTGTCACGCAGGTCCCACCATCTGGCCGAATTAGCAAATTTTGGACATGTTTGGCTTTTGTGGTGGACGAAAACCGGACAGAACCCGGCTGAAAAACCCCTTGCAGCATATACTATTTAATTGGTGGGACTCGGATCGGGTCGCCACTACTGCGCCATCACTGGTACAGATCGTTATAAGGAGTTGATTTTGCAGTTTCAATTTTGATAAACTCCACTTTATAAGATGTTTGATATTACTCCACTATAGACCAGACCCACAACAAAGTCCGAGGAAAGAAAAACTGGCGAAAGGAAAGAACCCAGCCAAGCAAGGCTAAATACGGTGCTAAGGAAATTAACGATATTGATGGCGGTTTAATTCTTTTGGCCCTCATTTCTCCTGCTCAAGCGTTGTGTTGGGGTCTTTTATGAGTTGACAGAGAGGACTGACAAGCTAGGGGCCAAAACATAAACTGGGCCTTTCCGGCTGCTCCTGAATTCGGTGACGATTACTCCCCTCAGTTGTGTTCATTTGTTGACACACAAGAAACAAGCCGGCGTGTGTAAACATTTCATTATTAGCCAGTAACAGTAAATTTATGAGTAAATTAAACGCCTTTACCAAGTAAGCGATGTCCTGATGACCACCAGTGTCAGCAATGTTATATCGCTTTAGGGTGCGTTGCCCATCGGTCTGTTTGGATGAAGTAAATCAGACTGTACTTTACACGGATATTAGCCAAGGAAATTAAATTAGTAACAAAAGTAAAGCCATAGGAAGAAGATTTTTTGGAAACGCATAATTTACTGACTTGTTCCGACGAGAAGGGGACAAAACGAAACGAATAAGGCGTGTAAAAGGCCACAGGTATGTCCAGGATTGAACCACTGATGAGAGTTCAAATTCCTTATCACAAGGCATCACAAAGTGTACTCCTTAGTAAAAAGTCATACAATTCCTGTGAAATATGGTAGTCGAACCACCACGCTGGCCGCTGAGCAGAAGAAGCAGCTGCTGTTGTCACGCAGGGACAGGTATGAAATATGAATGTCAAATACGAAAATTTTCAAATAAACCGCAGCCAATAATGAAGTACTAATTAAACAAATACTCCGCTTTCAAACCTGGACATGATGGGATGCTGTTTAAGATACTGGCAAACAATAATTACGATGTTGTGTAATAAGATTGATATCTGGCTAGTCCTGTGCGGAAATATTCAACGTCTGTGATGGTCTATGCTATGGTCCATTTGTACAGCAAAAAATGTCCTTCTTGAGAAACACACAGGATCTTTTCTCTCCCACGTATCTGTTTTGATGTTTGCTCGATGTTTGAGTCTGAGGAGTAGTGAATAATCTTCGGAAAAATGAGCATTACGAGAGGAGAATTAAGCTGAATTTTTTTGAGCGCTACAATCTTTTTTTAATTATTTTGATTATTAAGTAATTCTTTACGTCATTTATGATGGTTTATTGTGTCCTTACATATGCTTTGGCCGTCGTCCCCACCATCCACGGGATATTTACTGTACTGATCCACAATGCAGTTTGATCTATTTTCAAACGCTTCCGAAGTGCTTTTACTCCACCAGTTATCGATTATCTCCCCATCTTTGTTAAAATTTCTCCCTGGTGAAAAATATAGATATCTCGTTAAGCCTTTTCTTGATTTTCGAAAAGCATGACTGTCGACAAAATGCGGTTGCCTAGGAGACATGCGAGTCTCGAAGAAAATGACATGTCATACCAGTGAGATTATTTCGAGGTAAATTTTAGGTAGGGAAGCAAAGTCTGGAATTCCACCTTCCCGTGGGCTGGATAGGTTGACAAAATATTTGCATACAGTCGGAATACTCCTTTTCTAGCAAAATTAAGGTCTTTAATTGATTAAGACTTTGTAATGATAACACTGATTCCAGTGTATACTTTTAGTCTGTACATGCATTGCTAATTTTACAACTTAACAGGGTGCGTGCTTGGAAAATCGATCTCTAGCGAGATGCTGAGGACGAACCGAAAGCTTTAGTTATCTGCGCACGCTCAAGGGAACACGAACTGAAACGAATGCAAACTTAGCTTTCAAAATCTAACACTGTTGCGCGCAACACGGTAAATGATTACTCTATTGAGACAACTTACAAATTATAACGGAATGAGAGTTTTAATTACTGACCGGTCGCGTCGAACCCATGGGAAAGCTCGTGTGCCAGAACCATTCCGATTGCTCCAAAGTTCACCGCTCTAAAAATATGAGAAAAAAATTGATGCAACTCGTAATGTAGGCAGGTTTGGTTACTAAAGTCTCTGTATCAGTTCATCAGTTAAAGAATTCCTGTCGTTTAAACCATAGATTTCTTAAATAATGTTTTTTTTTTCTTTTTACCAGTTTATTGTTATAAACAGTTGAGGAAAAGATTTTCAGATGCACTTATTAAATAAGTGTTTCAAGAACTTCACCAAACTCGATCAAGCGTGCAAAGGTGCTCAAAAAATGACAAACTTTGATCAACTACCTTGGTGCCTTTCGTCCGTAAAAAAATGGAGGCTGCAGAATTCCCGCCAGGATGTCTGCCAGAATAAATTGGCCAAAGAAATTAGTCAAAATTAGATATTTATCCTGTGTGTAATGTTCAAGCTTAAGGACCTTAATCAAAACGGTCAATCTGGCTCTTACTTGGTGTAGAAGACATAGCTCACGTAAAACAGCAGAGAACAAAGGGCAAAAGAACGAGGAAAACAATAAAAACAATAGGTTTGAGGAGCGGTTTTCTTTGTGATGCTCGCAACTGAAATACAGCGCAGAGCGCTAAGCTTTCTAGGCAGTTTTCAACAGCCATTCGGCAAAATTCCAGCATCCATGATACATTGTTATGTATCAGCTGTATGCTCAGTAAGATTAATATCTCCAAACAAAGCAAACATGGTACCAAGATTTTCTGGTGGAAATATATTTGAAAAGAGAAAATTGTGAAAAAGAGAGCTCTTTCATGACATATAATATGAAGACTGTTAAAGTGCAAACTGGCATTTTTCTTAGAGGGAGAACTCAAGAAACAGTGTTTTCTCAGCAGTCTTTGGTCATCTACCACTGTCTCTGTTCTCCCATGTGCATGCTACAAACCGTAATATGAAGACTACATGATCGTTCATATATATTTACTTGAATAACAATACTCGTACATCCTTAGCCTCACATTCATGTGAAAATTCCTTTGTCTTGAAGGGTGCATGTATGTGGGGCTAGGGATTTACAAAGGGGTCTATGCTACAAACATTTCGTAAACCACTAGGGTTAATTAGTTTCGATAGTTCAGTTCTTTATTCTCATAATTTCTTACTTATTTCGTTTCTGTTAGGTAAATAAAAAGCGTTCACCAGTTGAGGCCCAACAAACCACCTAAAACGGAATAAACAGATAAGTGAGTAGTTTTAAAAGTAAAAACTGTTGCCTTCAGAAAAAGAGAATTGTTCCCCAAGTCATGTTTTACTGCGCCTTGCAATGGAGAGTTCAGCAACACGAAGACAACGCTCAGTAAAAATGAATTTATACTTTACTTTCAAATTTCGGAATTGTCTAGATCAGTTCAAAACACCCATTGGTCTCAGAGCTTGCTCTTCCTGAATACAGTGAATACGTAACGCAAGCTCGAACAGCCTTTGTTCTGCTCATTTAACCGTTTTTTTGGTGGCCTTTGGTTACTGTTGCCGTCGCGGTTTAGTAGCAGTCGAACGCGAACTCCGAAGTTCAAACCCAAACTGACGATTGGCTGCTGCCAGTCATAATCCACCGTAAGGAAAAAAAAAGATGGCGGCTGTACATTTTACCACAATACCTTGCGAACCAAACTAAGCCCACTGGGCATATAGAAAGATATGGTTTAACGGCAGTCGTTTCTATGCTTACACCATTGCTCTTGTCAAGTTTGAATGACTTGCAATTTTTCTGTATGTTTTTATACGCTCTTTAAGAGTTTCCGTGCGCAAAACATTGTAGGTAAATGTACCTGTCGCCATGTTTGTCCCTATGGTGGATTGGAACGACAACCAACGAAACTTGACAAAAAGAAAAAAACAATCACAACCCACGCACGTGACCTTTTCAGACCATTGCATTAAAGTTCTGTTCTCTGAGAGGTCCACTAAGATGACTGAGAGGCAACAAAACATGAAAAAATGTTGAATAAGAACATCGATACTGAAGACACCTCAAGGCGTCAGACGAGAGACTGAGGAACATACATTGTTTTGTAATGAAATAATAGTGGACATTGCTTTGAGCGAACTAAGTTGAGACGAGGTTGAGACGGCTGTTACTCACTGTTCTTTGTCCACCGGACTCTTGAATTTCGAAAAGGAAAGCCTTGTTCGCCAACTTGTCACTCTCAATGCATTCAGGAGGTAATTGCTGCGACTGATGTTTACCTAAAATGAGATAAAATAAAAAGAACAATCAGATCTTTCAGTCAAAATCCATTGGTTGGCCGATGCCGGATCTACAGCAAGTATCTAACTATTCAACTTGTCTGACAGATTTTTCACTATTTCCAGCAGTTTTATTTTTGCCTAAACAGTTTAATGTTTTCTCTGTTTACATTGACTTTGCACCCCCATGCGAAATTACTGTTTGGTTTGTTGTTGTTTAATACACCGACACTTGCTTTATGACCATTTATTCCCCCGCAGGGTTTTGGCCCAGAGGCCAAAACCCGAGGAGGCATTATATCTCCCCGCGTATACGTATATAAGAATGGTGCGAACTATCGGGTGGGGTGAGTCTGCGAATCAATCCCGATGCTCGATAGAAAGCGTGACTGTGCGCGCACGGTGGTCCCGGTTAATTTTTTAATCAGCTCAGCTCGCAAGGCAAATGCTACATGTGGTACCTCTTGCAGCGGAGATCGAGGAAGATACTATTTGCTGCAGCGAAGGGAGAGGTAAGATATTTGCCACAGTACTTTTAAAACGGTATCAGTCATCATAAAAAATGATGTTGTTGCGTCCAATGGGTTAGTTCACAGTACCAAATTGAACGTGTTTGGTACAGAAGTTGATTTGTCGGACACAACTCGACGGACT